>MU160096.1:60171-105222 GCA_015888305.1 Antheraea pernyi | reverse complement strand
CAAAGTTTTTGCTCATACCGCTGTCGTTTAAACGTAATAAGTACATGTGTTCCTTACACGACTAAGCTCAAAATATAAAGAGTAATTTTCTTATATTATTCTAAACATTCTTCTTCTCTACAAGTACATCCTGATAAGGAAAGCATAGATATCGCTTAACTAATAAAAAATACCAATACATTTAATTACATTGTTTCATTCTAAACAAGCCAGCATTGTGTTTAAATGCTATGAAATTTCATACAATTTCAATTCTAAACTAAAATATTATTAACTATTTACAATATTTCAAAGTTAAAACTAATAATCGTGTACTTAAATTATACCTATATAAAAATCAAGACTGTACAATATAAACAGTGCTAATATAACAGACTAGAATTGAAAATAGACAAAGAAACGACATTTATTCAATGACGCAAAACAATATATTATACTTTAATTTATAATTTTTTATTGATTTTTTAATTTAATAAACAAACTATGTTATAGAAATAGTTTACCACAACATAGCCTCCGTTTTCAGATATGATCTACTTTGGACGGAATTATTCCGATATTGTGTACACCCTATTCCTAAAATGTGAGCAAAGGCAGTCCCTGCTTATATAATTGGACGGAATACCTGATAAAGTTTTTTTTTGTAACTATACAAAATATTGCCACAATCTTAAGTTTACACTTAACTTATTTATCCCAAAACAATAGGGGCAACTCTCAGGGCATATAATAAGGCATATAGGGGTAAGTCTCAAATAATACTGAATATACTACATGTGTAAAATGTTCTTACGGAACGTAATTTAAAAGTTTCTATCTTTTGCTCATAAAACTCCTAATGTGAAGGTTCATGTCGTGTGGTGGCCACAGATTAAAGCCCTATTTACCCTCTTCTGAATTCAGCCCTGTTTATATAAAGTGGTAATAAGCCTCGGAAAAATACAAAATAGACGTTAAATCCTGAGTTCTAACACAGCGTAAGTGAAAAAAGTCATATATCATTCGTGTATAAATCACAATCTTTTTTTAAACTTCTGATATTGAATATTGTCTTTTGTTTTACTTAAAGTTCTTTAACCGATTAAAGATGTTATGCGTACTTTTGGTTATGTATTTTCACAAACACGTTGTCTGAACTTAGCGATTACAATATACAATACAAAAGTTTTTTGTACAATATAATACTGAGCGGTAAATACGTCATTTTTTTTCTAACCTAAGCGCAGCGTTAGACGACGCTATGAAAAAAACTTTTATTTCACACTTTAATACTTTATACAGATTTCAAAGAAAAATTATACACTAATACTAATATGACGGCATTTTTTCTACACAATACATTTTGAAAATAAATATATACTATTAATCTTTAATAGATAAATTTTATTACATAATACTTCCAGTTACGTCATTAAAATTATATAATCTATTAACACGAACACATTACAAAGTGTATAATTGTATATATGAATTAATACTGATGTTTGTTTAAATAATTTAATTATTATCACTCACTAAGCCGTTTTATATTGAGCAAGAAATTATTTGTATTCAATATATATATATTTATATTTAAAAAAATAAACTTTAAGCATAATAGTAAGTTTGTGCTATCTGTGACTTTAATATAACCTAAAAAACTTAGTATTTGTAAAGTAAATCTTGTAAAATTTGCCTTCACATCTGTGTGCGTCTTATATTATTTCTTGTCAAATTATTTTAGTCAAGAATACTTATTGAGCGGTCTTTACACATTATTGACACAATATAAAAAAATTATCAATTATTTCTTCAGGATACTCTGATAAAAGAAATTTCGTAATGTAATTAACATAACCATTACATTAATTTTTTTAGACCAATAATAATCAATCATCCCATGAGAATTTTCATTTAGAATTCTATTTATACACTATTAATATAGTATTCTTTGTAAGATAGACCAGAAGGAATAGATACAAAAACAAGTCAATTTTAATACGCTTCTTGGCGGCTATAAAATGTACCGCGTATTTTACCATATATTTGAGTGATATTGTGTGCCTAAAAAGCAATATAGATGGAGTTTTCAGCTTACGAGTACATATTTACGCTCATATTTATATAAAATATTAGATAAATTATATATATCTTCAAATTGTAAAGTGGAAATATTGTTCAATAAATTACGTAACGTATTTATAATAATAAATTTATAAAATATGCCCGTTTTATCATGTTTAACTCGCTTTGAGTATAACCCAAGATTGTATGATAATGTAAAAAAACTAAGAAAAAGAAGATGAAATATTAATTTCTAGTTTAATCCGATGGAAAAAACTCAAATTTTGTAGCGAAATTTCAAACACAAAAAACCAAAAAAAAATATTTTTACAATACTCGTTTTAAAAACGTAATATATTACAATTGTTTTTTTTAAATTAATAGTACTTATTCATAGCTATAAATTCTTTCGCTTAAGCCTCTATTTGACTAGACTAATGATATTAGAATTAAATAAATAATTCATGAATTAAAAACTGTACAAAACGTATTTCTGGTGTCATATTTGTAGCATTTCAATAACGAAAAATAAAAAGTCGTTATTAAAAAAACATTAAACACAAAATGAAAATTGTCACCACAAATCCATCTGTTCGCAAAAATAAAACCGAATTTCCCTATTATTAAAGTTCAAACTTACTTGAAACATGAGTCCAGGTAGTTGTCGAGCATATCCAGTTGTAGATCATCCCACTCCGTAGGGTTTAGGAGTAGGTTTGTCAAGTCATCCTCAGGGATTAGCGGCGGAGGTATTACTGGCTCCACGATTACGTTCGCACCAATACTCGTCTCCGATTCCATATTATGCATTGGTTGAATGGAGCTTAAATTGAAATCTGGTAAGTGGAGTGTCACAGCTTGATTGATGTCATTAGTTATACCGTCGAAATCCACTTGCGGTATGTTTGACACAGCGACGCTCCCTTCTTTCGAATTCGTCGCTTGTTTTGTTTCAGAAGAGTTCTTCTTTTTCTTGTGTGGTCTATTTGATATACGTTTGGTGCCTTCTAAGTGAGCCAAGTCCAGTTTCCAAAACCCTCCCTTCCCCGGCTCCTGTTTGGATCGAGCCACTTTGACGAAAACTTTGTTCAGGGACAAATTATGCCTTATAGAATTCTGAAAAAAAAACATAAAAAGTTATTATAGTAAAAAAAGTTATTTTTTATGTCATAGGAAGCAAACGAACAGGCGGGTCTCCTGATGTTAAGTGAACACCGCCGTCCATAGACACTAGCACCACCAGGGGAGTCGAAAATGCGCTGCCAGCCTGTGTTGGGGGATGGGGAGGGGGTGTGAGATGGGGGATGGAGGAGTGTGGAGTGGAGATGGCCCTCCGGCGCTCTCACTGACCGAACGAAACGCAACAATTACTTCACGTCGGTTTTCTATGAGTTAGTTATATGAGGTTCTTAATGAATGATGTCTTAGTGGTAGCGTGCTCAGGTACCCTTCTGATCGATGTGGGTTCAAATCCGGTAATGAGGCATTGCTTTCAGTAGAGAAAAAGATCGTGATAAAATCGTGGCCTCAAGTGGTTCAAGCTGTAAAACTGTCGCCAAGCAGCTGTAAGTTCCAGAAACATCTGGTGGTATTCCAGCAGTTATATTTGAGAGTCACTCCTCCTTTGGAATAAGCCAGTTACCATTACACGTCTGATGGTATTGTGATCAAACAGTGACCATTATCATAACATAGTATAAAACAAAGTTCCCTACTGCGTCTGTCTGTATGTCTGTCTGTTCGCGATAAACTCAAAAACGACTAAACGGATTTTCTTGCGGTTTTAACCTGTAGATAAAGTGATTCATGAGGCAGATTTTAGTATATAATTTGTCAATTTTTTTTTATAATCAGGGCGGGACACCGTCTGCCGGGCCCGCTAGTAAAGTATTAAAAAAAATCTTTATGCATGTGTGTATGGAATACATAAATAAGCAGAGATAAAACGGCTGAGTACATCTTTTTCCTTTATTTCTAAACTAATTTTCTTAGTGTTTTTTTTTTGTTTAGTGTTGTCAATTCTTTTTTACTTTAAATATTTTAACTTGAAAAATTAATGAATTATAGTTCATTTTCAACCACTAAACGATTAATTAAACAATAATATTAATGTAATAGTAAATATCTCGTAATTTATATTTCTAGGGATAACTTATAACAGATTATTTATAACTAACAAACTACATTTACTTTGAAGTGTAAATACCAAAATAAACCTTCTTGAAGAAATTTTTAAACTAATTAATGCCTTTCATCTCTACGTTTAATTACCCACTCAAAGAATAAACCGTCATAACGTTTCTTTTTGAATAATTTTACTATACAATTCATTTTCTTATTTATTGCGTTATGTACCAAATTTTTCTTCTAACAATTTATATTTCTAGGGATAACTTATAACAGGTTATTTTTAACTAACAAACTACATTTACTTTGAATTGTAAATACCAAAATCAACCTATAGGCTTCTTGAAGAAATGTTTAAACTAATTAATGCACTTCATCTCTACATTTGATTACCCACTCAAAGAATAAACCTTCATTACGTTTCTTTTTGAATAATTGTACTATACAATTAATTTTCTTATTTATTACGCTGGGTACCAAATTTTTCTTCTAATCAAATTTGAAAGTACTTAAAACACATTGTTACGTAGCAAACCTAAAGTTTTACTAAATTATAGAAAAGTGCATCTATTGCATAATATTATCTAACACTCCAATTCAATAAGCTAATAAGTATGGAACACTTCAATCATCCAATCTATTCACAAATCCAATTAAGTCTAATCTTATCGTGCCGTGTTTGCGTATTAGGTGCTCGTTTATTAAATCCAGCGGAGTTCCCTTACAACTACCGGCACTGATAACTCACCTGCCAAGTGGGGTCCGCCTTCCTGTAGTATTTGAAGTTCTCCCTTATCCATGAATATATCGCAGATAGCGTCATTTTATCATTGTTATATCTCATAGCCATACAAATGAGAGTGCTGTATGAGTAAGGAGGTTTCTTCTCGCTGTTCGTCTGGTATTCCCCTTTGTTCTCCATGAAATCGTTCTGGCATTTCGCTATCGTCTGGTTGAATTTCTGAAGCCTCGTGTTCTGCGGCGAGACTTTTTGTGGATTTGGTGACATCGGCGCGAGTGGGAACTCCGGTACTGACATTATGTTTGTTATATTTTGCAGCCACGTTAGGTTCGTCAAGTCTTGTTCGTCTTCAACGTGATCGTCTTTTGCCTGAGCTGTTACTTCTACTTCTATTAGGGTGCCGGTTTCTGATATATCAATGTCTATGTCATTTTGATACTCGGTGTGGCTTTCTGGTTGTTCATAGACATACTCGATTTCAACAGTATGGGAGGATTCAGGGACTGCGTGGTCGATTGCGAAGTACGTTGCCCCACAATCGCCCGCATCCCCGTAGAAGTTCAACGCTGATGTGTCCAGCATCTCGCCGGACACTGGTGACAGCCCCGATGTAATATGCATCGTTCACTTACATTCTAATTCACCTCCATATATGTATTCGTATGTGCTCCATATACGTTGTATTATGTTTATATAAACAGCGTTTTCCAAAGTTTTATATATCAATCATTTGATGAATTACTTAGGGCGTGAGACGTGGTGGTGACCGTCCAAGATGCCGGACGGCGATCGATCGGCGAGTGTAGTGTGACGTCAGTTTGGTCAGCGCTCACACTCGCGCATGCTGCGACTGTTGGTGGTGGGTGTATTGTGGTGATATGTGCGCACTGGACGACGGTGCGCTGGCTTGTGAGTGGTGAGGCAGGTGCGCGGCCCCATTGTCTGTCCGCTACCGGCCCGTGAACAGGTGTGCGTGGTTCGATCGATATTTTTCCGGGCGCGAGCACGCCGCGCCGCCTGCCCGCATCGCCGATACTGATAGCTCCCGGCAATTAGTTACGGTACAGGACCTCACTGTGACGATCAGTCTTTCGATTACCAGAAATAATTAATTTAAACTAATTACTCCAAATAACTGGATGCGCCTTGCTTCCGCACCATGTCAAGCGGGTTTTAATGTATTAAGGCTATTATAGGGTGGATCAATATGTGAACGATGGTGACATCTAGAAATGACGTCTCTCTCTGTGCATCCACTAAAACGAAAGTAATTATCTGTTTTCTAGAAATATGTATCAGGACAAGATAAACCAGATGGAGTTTCTTATCGATTATTCTCGATGACAGGGTTGTTTTCCGAACCGGTGCAGTAGTAGCTTTGATATTCATAAGCGCCTTCTTAGGGCCTAAATTCAATAAAATATTTTTGATTTTGATACATATCTCAAAAATAATCTCCAACCCCTCTACCAAGCGTTACATCTATAATGATATATATTATGATGAATCAAAACTAATTATTAACTATCAATTAACTATGAAAGAAAACGTCGTTACGAATGTTAACTGACTCAGCGCTTTCACTTTCAAACGTCGCTATATAAGACTATTGATTTTTCCGTATTTAAATTCACGTAAAGCGAGCCTCGTCTCCCTGTCTTCCTGCAGGAAGAGGCCTTTATCCATAAAGAGGATATTCTATAGAAAATATAAACTATGTTTAAATCTCATTTTGGATGAAGACAATTTTGGTTCTAATTATTAACTATCAATTAACTATGAAAGAAAACGTCGTTACGAATGTTAACTGACTCAGCGCTTTCACTTTCAAACGTCGCTATATAAGACTATTGATTTTTCCGTATTTAAATTCACGTAAAGCGAGCATCGTGTCCCTGTCTTCCTGCAGGAAGAGGCTTTTATACATAAAGAGGATTTTCTGTACAAAATAATTAGTATCTATATTTAAATATCATTTTGGGTGAAGACAATTTATGTTCGTTTTTTTCTTCTACGGTATGGCCTCTGCGTATGTAAGAAATTTCGCCAATGTTACAAATACGCGTTTTAAACTTAATTGTCAAATATTCAGTATAACTTAGAATAATCTAAAATAGCAACATGTCAAAGACAAATCAGCAAAGGGGGATATGTACTTTGTTATTAGTATCACAGAGATAATAATATACAATAATATATTGGATATATACATACATATATATGGCATAATTATATAATAAACATAGATTACATAACAGCTGACAGCGGCGACCAGCGAGGGATAAGGCCTCTCTCGGTAGTCACCATTGCTTTTGGATTGTACTGTGCTCACCATCAGGCACAGTGCAGTCACATCGCTGTGCTATAATAAAAAAAAAATTAAGATTATAACGATAAATGCAGACAGTAAATGTTTCAGTAAACGTAGAATACACATTAATGATATTATAACTAAGAAGCTGATATTGGGTTTATTTTAGTATAAATTTACAGTAGTTCGCAATGACCACAAATGACCCTAGCCGTATTATTACAGAAAAGTTAAATACGTATTAAATACATGATTTAAAAAGCTTTCGTAATAAATGCACTGCGCTCGCCCTAGGCAAGTTCGCGGTATACTTTTTCACAAGTCTAACTTAACGTAACCAAAGCGAGATAAAAGAGCAAGATGGCGAACAATCAGCGGGCGCGTTCCATTCAATACGAGACCTTTTTAAAGCCAGGGTTCAATACGCATTTAACTTTTTTGTAATAACACCGTAGATGTTATGTTAAAAATATATTATTCTAAGTACAACTCTGCCTTTCTTGTTATCAACTGTCTTCAATATCCTCCTAGCTGCGGGTCGCACTCAAACGAAACAAAACTTGGTCACTTATTCCGTTTGTAGTCTACAACAGTTCTGCAAACGTTCGACAAATTATGTTATTATAAACAAGTTTATCGAACCTTCTCTATGTGACAAGGTCGTAGATTGCTATCAAATCGATTTGGGAGTTTTTATTTATTACAAGTTGTGCCCGCGACTTCGTCCGTTTGGAACCTGATGTACAAAATAGTGACTAACAAACGTATAAAATCTCATCACTATGTACTTTTATCTCGTACTTAAGTCACGTAATCATTAAAATTACAATAATTTTTGATAGACTTAACCAGTTTTACCTAATGAAACAAAGATTAAATTAATTATAATAAAGACAAATTATTACTCGAAGATATGCTTTATGGTTATCTTGAAAAGTTTTTATCATAAACTAAGTACTTTAGCAGTGATGCGTATTCATACAAACAGAGCAGACATTTCATCCCGTCCAAACAAAATCGGCTGAGTGCCTTAATCGCTCGCCTTAGTAGTCCGGTGAAGCTGTTAAGCTTACCAGGTCAATAGCATAGTCAGTTCGAGAAAAAAAAGAGCAGATATTTCTAAAAATGATTAAAATGTATTTTATTACTTATTCCGAGACACTTGCAACATTTTTTTTTAAATATCAAAAAAGTACAGACACGTAGTAGACACGTAACGTTAGCTTTACATTCTTATTAAGTATATGTCTAGATTTTTCCGAGGTCCTTAGATCTCGTCTTAAGCGATAATGGTTCAGTAGTGGTGTTCGGACATCGGGTTAATCGACGTAGGTTCGAAATACTAGATTGAGTGAGGTTTTTTGAGCTACCTGAGTAGCTATCACTGACGAAGTCATAATCTAACACCACGTTACGTATCTCGACAGTTGCACTTAAGAGTCAATTCACTTGAGACTTCACGTGTTATACCATTTTAAGCCATCTTGGGTTATATATCGTCACTTTAAATTCGGCGAAATTGAAGTACGTATAAAAAATAGCTTATTATATCACAACCATGATGTACCTGTGATTTTTTTCAATATTCGATATTGTTTTCTTAACGAAACTATGTACATGTTTGACCAATTTTAAATTACTTATATAATATTTTATGATTACTGATCAACCCGCATACAAAGGGGTAATTATATGTGCCTTAGATAATATTCTAAAAAACACTGTGTCCGTGAAGACACACGGTAGAAGTGAAACTTTTATAGGGAAACATTTTAATTATTCACGTGAAAGAAAAAAACCGAGAAGGATGTATTTCTCACTGTTCTCCAATACCCGAAGGCAAGCGAGACACCGTGTTTACGACTACCACTTTTCGTCACACAAAACTTTTGCGGATCAAAATGTCGAACCTCTCCCAGAAGAAGTTTAAACATCAGACACATAGATTTATGTTATATGTATAGACGAGCGGGCACGGCGGACCTTGTATCGCCATAATAATTTAAAAAAATCTTGACGAATCATATACCTAAACCTTCCTCGTGAATCACTTTATCTACTGGTGAAAACCGCATGAAAATCGGTTCTGTAGTTTTTGAGTTTATCGCGAACAGACAGACAGACGCGGCAGAGGATATGTTTTATTATATGTTCACTACATAATGGCGTGAGCGTATCACTGGAAATGGCTGGATTCTAGAAGAACGTACTAGAATGTGTAGCCTGAATAAATACAGGGTGAGTCAGAGCGAGCGCCCTTCCGATACACGTGTCTGATATTAACGCGTGTGTTTATTTTATGTCGTAGGTAAGAATTTGTACATACTATAAGTAGCACTACACAAAGCGGTGTACTGGATTTAGAATTAAAAATTAATGCATTAAGTATTCCAACATGAATTTCATACATTTTTAAACTGTGAAATCTTTATTTCCCTGAATGTTTGTGTATATGCGTGTTCTTTATAGGATCCACATAATTAATTTTTATTATTCTCATATTGTGGTAACTTATATAACACTAGCCCCTGCCCGCGACTTCGTCCGCGTTGAATAATTACTTCGGGCTAAGGCTAACACGCAGCGGAAGCTCTTACGAGGAAAAAAATCCCGATTTTGAAACGTTTTTCATTGGTGCTCCGCTCCTATTAGCGTGATGATATATAGACTATAGACTTCCTCAATAGATGAGCTATATAACACTAAAATAATTTTTCAAATCGGATCAGTAGTTCCTGAGATTACCCACTACAACGTCACAAACTTTACCTCTTTATAATATTAGTATAGACTAACTTTTGCCCGCAACTTCGTCCGCGTGTAACAGTTATTTTGGGTTACGCTAACACACAGGGGAAGGTCCCAATAGGAAAAAAAACTATTTTGAAACATTCTTCATTGGTGCTCCGCTTCTATTAGTCCTGGCGTGATGATATATAGCATGACTTCCTCGATAAATGAGCTATTTACAATGAAAGATTTTTTTAAATCGGACCAGTTGTTCCTGAGATTAGCACGTTCAAGCAATTCTTCAGCTTTATAATATTAGTATATTAGCTTATGTTTGTTTTAGATTATAAAAATACTTAGAGATGTACTTATCTCTGCTTGCGGCGATTTACACGTTAGGTACACAGTTATTACTTTTTTCTCATATACTTTTTAGATTTTAATTTATTGTTAGAAGTTGTTATTGTCATCAAAATATCTTTTATCCAATTTAGACCGTGAGAAGGCGCTTATGAACGTCAAAGCTACCACCGGTTCGGAAAACAGCCCACTCATCGAGAAGAACCGGCAAGAAACTCGATCTGGTTTATCTTTTCATGTCATATATTTTTACAGGAACATAAATATTTACATTCGTTATTAGTAGATGCACAGAGAGTCATTTCCAGACGTCATAATCGTTCTCATATTGATCCACCCTATAATAGCCTTTAGATATTATAACCCGCTTGACATGGTTCTTGAACTCACTTGAATGAACTCAATCACTCAATAAACACATCAGCCCTATTGTTCCCTATTTTTTCTAGGTTCATACCAGGAGAGTTGCTTACCAGGTCATACAACATCTTGGCATCATCCGAATAAAGTTCTGCCAAGATGTGGTGATAAATGTTTTGCCAATTAACACTTCTAATACACTTTCACTGCTGTTCTTGGCACACTCACATTAAGTGAAGCACATCATCAATCTTTCCACATACACGGCGCTTGGGAAATTCCGCTATACTCATTAGATATGCAAAACTCCCCGACGGATAGTGCTCCGAACGAAGTATCTCATTTTTTTTCATATTTTATGATTTCTATGTGTTTAACAGACTTCTATGTACATAATTTTATATGCTATCAATTTGGTAATAATTTATAATTTCATAAACAAAGCTTTATTAAAATGATGTGGGAATATAATTTTATATTTGTTAATAGAAAATTCAAATTTAAAGAATATTCATTGTTTTTTTTAACTATTTGCATTAATATCATTGAGTATTTCCATAAAATATTTATTGCATAATTACGAATTTTTTTTCAGCACGGCAATGTGACTGCACTATGCCTGATGGTAAGCACAGTACAATCCAAAAACAATGGCGACCACTGAGTGATACACTATCCATCACCAGTCGCTGCTGTCATGCCGGCCTGCGAAATGCTGAATATGCACAGGCTGATCCCGAAACGCGACCCGCAGAAGCGAATCAATATGACGGTCTTTTTCGCCATATACATGGTGGTTGCGACCCAGTCAGGCTTTTGCCATTGCCTCGTTCGTTATTCAGCAGAGTGCACCACGTGCAGGTGAGGTTGGCTTGGGTATCTCAAGTCTTACGTTGTTGTTCGACACCCCTTACACACCCAAAATGTATACATATATTCTGCGTGTAGAAAGTTTTATAAAAATCGATCAAACCGTTTTTTACTTCAAGCTAAGCAAATAAACAGACACAAAATAAATCATATTCGAAATTAGTTAATTCATTAGCATCAAATTTGAAGAAAAAAAGTAGAACTACAAATTTATGTATAATGTGTTCGATTTTTTTTTATCTTTTTGGAATTAAGTAGTAACATCAACTGATATGTTTAAATTTAAATATATTCAAACACATATATTTTTTCACGTATATATAGATATCTGTATTTTTTTCTAAACGGTAAAAAATGTAAAACCTACTGACGCGTAGTGCCCCGAACGAAGTTTTTCATAATTTTATTTCTATTCATATTTTATGATTTCTAAAATTGTCCAAAAGATTTCTATATATAGTTTTTATAGGTTATCGATTTATAATGACGTAATATCTCGTATAATAAGTATTGAACGAATACTGCAGATTGTATACGCAAGAAGAATAAAGTATGACGAATAGAGATTTCAGATAACAGCTTGAACTCGTCGAGGGCATGGAAAAAAAAGATTTCTAAATGTTTATATTTATTTATTTAGGTTACCAACAGAGTCAACATCACTACATGTTAATAAAATACAGTAAAATGTACAGTTCAACATTTTTGCTAGATATGACCCTATTTACAGGCAACAACGACATGCATATAAAATTTATGAGAGCATAATATAATTTAAATAATTAACAAGTTAAAAATTTCAATATGAAGTAATGCAATGAATTATAAATGAACAAATAAATTGAAGAATTATATAATATTAAAATGATAAAAATGATTCAGAAAACTGAACAAGTTCGAATTGGAAATCATAATCGGTTTCATTGTTTAATCATTAAGAGCATATGATTTCTTAATATCCGTAATGGTTTCGAAGAAAATATCAGTGTTACTTGTAGTCGAACAGTAGATAATATCACCATAAAGATATGGTACTTACATATTAATATAACATACAGAAAGTTTTTGAGGTTAGTTCTTGAAGCTTTGAATGCCAGGCCAAGAGCGTTAGCCAGTTCGATCGAAAACCAAAGAAGTGTGTGAGTATAAACGTATCTTTGCTACTCTTTCAAGCAAAAAGTATGGATAGATTTTCATGAAAGTGTATAATTTTAATTTATGTATTCTTTAGATATATAAAAATCCAGTGGCATGATGTTTGTCCACGATCAACTCCGAAATAACTCAACCGATCTTCATAAAACTTGACATTTATGTATAATTTGGTCTAACTTGAGAGATAGGATAATTTATATTTCGATTAATAGCCTCAATATTTGTTAATTACAGATTAAATGATTGTCAATGTTGATTATTCTTATTCATTGTAAATAAGAATCATTTGCCGAATGTATGCAAGCTGTTTGGCTGAACCTGTTAAAGCCTTGTTGGGCCAATAGCGTAGTCAGTTCGAGAAAAAAGTTCAAGAAGTATGCAAGGTCATCTTTGTTGCACTGTTGTTCCTATTTGGCTAATTATTTGTTTATGTGTGTAATCGTCACGTCAACAACTGTATAAAAGAAAATGTTTTAAAAATCTTACGGAGAAATAAAAATTTTAGTTTTAAAAATCTCCTTCTAAAAAACCGACTGAGACACAAAATAGTTTTTTTTTTTTATATTATAGGGGGTTCTTTCTAAAGTCCACCTGACTAATTACAATAGATACTTAATTTGTAAATCTATAGCCAAGCATCTATTGGTGTGTTCCGGCAATTGTAGTTGAGAGCCAGTTCTTTCCGCTAGGTTTAGCTTGCACATCCTAGTCCGGTGAAGCTGTGAATGCCAGTCAACGTAGTCAGTTTCAACAAAAAAACTTGCACTACGTCATTTAACATCAACTAAGATTTTGTTCAATCTCTATAACGTATAAACTATAGAAATTCTTAACTGACATAAATAAATAACTAATAACTTCAAAAAAATCTTTATGAGAATAAATTTCTCCCTCGTTCAATAATAGAATATGCAATATGGTTTTTACAACGAAAAAATCGCTATCTAAAACGATTTCCCGCGTTTTTAACCCTAACCCCAAAAACTCCGCCATATTTACCAAGCCAGCGTAGCGTGACGTAACCGTGCGTGCCAGCCACCGTGCCCGCTTCCCGAATATCCCTCCAAGTACTAATAATATATACGTATAATCGAAATTAAAGTGTCTATTGTATGATCGGCTAATATTTGAAAAGGTTGAATCGATTTTGACGAGACCTGTACTACTGGATAGAGCGTTTTTAGAGTATTATTGAGGCCATATATCATTACGGATTTCCATAGAAGGTAAGCAGTAATGATAAAATCGTACAAAGTAAACTCATAATCGGTATAAAAAAGTAACAATGTCGAAATATAAATAAAAGATTACCTCCAACTTCATTGTATTTATGCGAAGGAAGTCTGTAGAACAAGCTAGTTAATACACTAAAATGACGTACCTACGTCTTCAATTTATACTAAACTAACCGATTACCGCGACTTCGTCTGCGTCGTTTATTATCTCAGACGTTTTGTTATATCTCAAAGACATTTTGATTTGACTTTTTTTTTATTTCAACCAATTTACAAAAAAATCGTGTCGAATTATTTACCTAAACCTTCCTCGTGAATCACTGTATCTATTTTTGAAAATACGTTCAGTAGTTTATGAGTTTATCGCGAACAGACAGACCCCTTCCCCCCCTTCCCCCAGACACAGGTTGACGAGTTACGACTCCCCTGGTGTTGTTGTCTATGGACTGCGGTAATCACTTAACATCAGGTGAAACGTCTGTTCGTTTGCCACCTATGACAAAAAAAATTACAAGTACTAGTACAAGTCATTAACGAGCGCTTTTTGTATCAATCTCGAGAAAAATTTACCGATATAGAACTAATCACAGATTTTGGTTTAGTAGGTATCAGGTGAAACGTCTGTTCGTTTGCCACCTATGACAAAAAAAATTACAAGTACTAGTACAAGTCATTAACGAGCGCTTTTTGTATCAATCTCGAGAAAAATTTACCGATATAGAACTAATCACAGATTTTGGTTTAGTAGGTATGTAACGCAAACAAAATGTAATGAATTAACAACTTATTCATTCGATCCACAAATAGGCCCGAATGGCGCCCTCATCACTTTGTTTTATCGTTTTTAGTGGGATTTGCCTACACCTATCTCGACAACATCCTGCATCTACCTTAAAATCACAATTTTTTTTATGTCACAATGCGGCAAACGAACACGTGGGTCAGGTGATGTGACATTAAACGGTCACCACCGTCCATAGACATTAGCAACATCAGGAGTGTCGCAAGTGCGTTGCCAGCCTGTGTGTGGGAGAGGGGTAGGAGGTGGGCCTCCGGCGCTCTCACTGACCGAACGAAACGCAACAATGCAAGCACTGTTACTTCACGTCGGTGTTTCTGTGAGAGGGTGGTACTACCTCGGACGAGCCGACCCATTCATGCTGAAACTAGTAATAGCTACAGCGTGACTCTACCACCTAAAGCAACTACAATGCCCTACCTAGAAAATACCAAAAACAAAGATAAATTATTATAATTAAATAGTTGGTTCATAGTTTGAAATTTTAAAAATTCTAACGATAGGTATCTCAAATTTTTCGAACATACCATAGTTTGTGACATTCGAGGGCAGATAAATTATGATATTTTTTTTACTCCCGCCCTACCTGTAACCAATGCTGCCCTACCTCAAATTCGACTCTAGCTACAGCCCTGTCACACATACTTGCAACTTTTCAGAGTCGATCGATCGTAGTCTAACAATATCGAGGTGGATGACCAGCAGTTCAAGTCTGAGCACCCCTGCAGTACACATAGAAATTAACTTTGTAGCGGTTTTTTTTTAATTTGTGCACAATGATTGATGAATGAAATGATTTTTAAATGAAGCGGATTGCAATCGGGCCCCGCCAATGTAGTCCCGCCCTGATAATAAAAAAATCTTTGCAAATCATATACCTAAACCTGCCTCATGAATCACTGTATCTACTTGTGAAAACCGCATGAAAATCCGTTCAGTAGTTTTGGAGTTTATCGCGGACAGACAAACAGACGTAACAGAGGACTTTCTTTTATAATATGTAGTAATGAGATGATAAGTATCTAATTTGAGCGAGCCTAGAGTTATAAATAAACTTTAAACGATACCCTTTTGAAGTTATACTTCTTTTAGCGCGTTAGGAATAAATGATGAGAGTAAATTTTTACAATGCGCGCATACCGTCAAAGTCCGTTAAATGCTTTGAGATTAATGATCACATACTTTACAAAATTACCAAACGATTTGATAGCAGACTTCTTGTCCATGAAGCACAAAAGATCGAAAGGACATATACGAAGATTGCTACAAAGCATTATATACCCTAGTATTTTCGTACTAAATCTGGGGTATTCTTGAAGAAGGTGTTCAAACTTTTCAAAACTAGATAACGGGCTCCTAAGTAGGGATGATCGATATTAGAAAAAACATCGATCTAAAAGTGTCGAGGTACAATAAATATTGATAGCAAAACATCGATTTTTAAAAACATCTATGTCTTGGTAGCAAGTAAAACCGTCTATTCTATTTATTACATTTTTGTTATGATTGAAGGTAAAATACAAGAAAAATTGAACATATCCAGTATTTTTTGGGCACAGTCTGTAAAAAAATTAACTTGGTCAGATGTTTTCCATTTTGTCTGTTCCGTTGCTGATAGAGGAGCTCTCCAACTTTGGAAAAACCGCCTTTCTGAAGCTATCCCTTGCCCTTTTTCCTTAGGAAAAAAGAAATAACTATTTGTACGGCTTATTTCGATTACGTTGATCAGTATCATCTAGTGTGTTAAGCTAAACACGATAGTTATCTAGTCTCTAGCTAGTACCCAACGCTAGATGACCCTAAAGAACCTATTGACATTCGATATTTTATTCCCAAAACATCGATATGTCGATGTTATGGAAATCAAAATATCGATGTAAAATCTTTGATGTTTCCAGCTAAACATCAATGTTTGTTCAACATCGATGAAAGTCGATCATCCCTACTCCCAAGTACAATTACCGGAATACACCCGTTTCAAGAAAAAAAATCAGTTTGTGGCTGGCAGGTAGCCTAGCGGGCATTAGCAAAAATCCTAACACTATGCTATGTTACCTTCACGATGCTTTCCTTTACTGAAACGGTTTACTATAGTATTTCCAAGTCCATTAACCTGGCATCCAAACAGTTTACGATTAAGCCATTATCACTGTCAAAAGTTAAGCTAAAATAAGGTTTAAGATAAGCTAAACATTTTGTATAAATACATGTTTTAAAAAAAAAAATTGTGTATAGTTCACACGCGTTAGTAGTGAAACTTAGTATTCTGATTAATTTTTAAGAGACTGATATGAATACACTATGGAGGTAGTAAACATTAGTTTTCGGCATTATTATGTAATATTCATATATATGTCATAGAGGGAGCATGCAGCAGTCGGAAAATTCAGCAGTCGAAATTAACACATAAATAGTAACGCATATCTCATTACAGAATCTTACGAAGATTCAAATTATCACAGGTGTTTGTTAACAGCGCCATCTATTATTTTCTATGTTAATCCATACTGCCAAGGTATTGTTAATGCTAATGCTCTTCTATTTAATTATTATTAATGTGGTTTATTCTAAATTATTGAGTAATTTAGGTTAGATTAAACTATTCATAACTTCTAAGAACTCCACGTGTTTATTCACATAAGCACGGATAGAAGTCACTAAATAAACCGGTGTCACGCCACACTCGACGCATGACACCATCTTAAGACATAGTGGCGTCGTACGATAACATTTCTAACTCGTAAGATTCGAATTAAGGTATGCGTTACTATTTGTGTGTTAATTTTGAATTCTCCGACTGCTGGATGCTCCCTCTGTGACATATATATTACTAAAGTTAACACATCACAGAATAATTTTTAAAGGGCGCGATAGACACTACGATCCAACAGAAAAACAGTGTCAAGTATTTATAACGAATTTCAAGGGACCGAGTATTCTTTTTCATTATAAAGAGTATTCGTTATACAAAGGGAAGAGTACACATAAATGGTTTTGTGGTAAAGCAACCAAATTAAACGTATTTCTACGTTATAGAAAGTTAAACGAACGACGTTATAAAGAGTTTACACTGTAATGTGCTATAGATTTCACAATTTCTCTCTCTCTTCCTACCTCTCTTTGTACATATTTCGAATACATTAAGAATATACTATCTCATACTCTCACAGACTACAAACCTATGTGTACATTACAGCTGTCTGTCTCTTACGAAATTTTCGTTTCAGAAAATACAATTTAGTCCGTCGCAAAAGAAATTTTTCTTCAAAATACAAATTACATGGAGATTATTAGAGGATGTAAACAATAAATAAAGCCCAGACTATCGATCAAAAGGAGCGTATTAACAACCCGCGTAACAATGAATGAGTTAAAAGTTCATGAGAGTTCTAGAGGTCGCGACATGACCCGACTCCTCAGGTCAGTGATACCGACACTCCAGTACGTGATTTGTTAAGCACTAGAAGGTTTATCGAATTTTCTTTAAGCTTTACGCCAACAATATGATAATATGCTAAATAATTATACAAGATAATTAAATTTATGTTGAGCTAGTTCGTGCCTCCTTATTTCGTTGTTAGATTTTAATGCTGTATATAAGCAGCGTCATTCGTATGTCATTTTCCAGGTGTTAGACTACAATTTTAATTGCGATCGTTTCAGTTACTTATTTATTTAATTTTTGGCAACCAATCTTCTAGTAGATTATTACTACCATTGTCAACATAACGATATTACAAGATTCATGCGATCATTATAATGAACTAACAAGATGGTGGCCGTCTTATTAGAATTTTCCTGGGAGTTTTTATTGGCAAGTAAGAATCCATTCTCCGTGGTATTATTTCCCATCCACTTCACTTGCGCACAATAACCAAACTATATTACGTAAAACACTACCAATATCACAAAATACAGAGTGAAATAACACAAGATTATGAATAAAATATAAAATCCACTACAAGACATTCAAGTGAGTGATTGAGTCAATTATACTTTTTATTCTTTTTTTTCGAACTGACTACGCTATTGACCAAGCAAGGTCTTAACAGCTTCACCGGACTACGTCAATTATACGTGATGTGATTCAAGTATCATTAAGCAATAAATCTTATATTAAAATCGTCTATTCGCGTACAAGCCTCAAATAATTAACTAGCTTTTGCTCGCAGTTTCGCTCGCGTTAATGTTGATTTTCAAAATAAAATACAGCCCATGTTACTGATATTGTAGCTTTCTATAGAACGATTTTTTTAAATCGGATAAGTATTTTTTGAGATAATCCATTGCAAAAAAAAAATTGGGGTGTAAGGGTTGACGAATAACATCGAGACACCCAAGCCAACCTCACCTGCACGTGGTGCACCCTGCTGAATAACGAACGAGGCAATGACGAAAGGGGGGGTGGTAGGGCTCTACAGCCTGACTGAGTCGCAAGCACCATGTACATGGCGAAAAAGCCCATCATAGTGATTCGCGTCTGCGGGTCGCGTATCGGGATCAGCCTGTGCATATCCAGCTTTTTGCAGGCCGGCATGACAGTGGCGACCGGCGATGGGTAGTGTGTCAATGTGAAGTAATTTTGCCGTGCTACAATAAAAAAAAATATAACTTTACAATATTAATTTGGATTTAATTTATTATTAATTTGGAAAATAATCTTTTATTCCATTATTTGTATATTTGTCGCATTATTTGTCGTCGTTTTTCATACCAAATTAAATACTCCCTATAATAATGATAATAGAGAAGCACTTCCCTTAAAATGCGATATCAAGTAATTAAATACAAAGCATCACATTAAAACCGGTGTAATTGAGCACATGTACAAATTGTCCGTCAAACACCTTGCATTATGGTCATATTGCGTCACTTATGGGGCGTCCATGTGATAGTGCACGTCAACGACACCTGTCCACTAGTAAGTGGGCAAATTACCATAGTATGTGAATTACAGTATGTAACGTATTTAATTCACTCGCTTATACACAAAAATTCCTACCGGTGCAATGTGTGTACATTTCCTGTAATGCATAGCCATATTTCCGATGGGATTTCTTATCGGCAACATCTCAAGAACCGTTTACTTTTAGTTTACATATCTAAATACAGTAGAACCTCGATAACTCAAACCTCGGTAACTTAAAAACCTCTATAACTTCAAAAAATAATATGTTCCCTTCCCATCAGAGCCCAAAACCTCTACAACTTAAAATACGCAACCTCTTTAACTTAGATAAGTAATCTCTGTATTGGCCCTCAGTAACTTAAAGAAATGTTTCCACAACCTCTATAACATAAAATTGTTTGTCAATGAGTCACCATTAAAGGCAGTCAAAGTACAATTTCTTCCACCAAATACAACATCACAACTTCAACCTTTGGATCAGGGTATAATTAAAAAAATTAAAACAATGTACAGAAAAGAAGTTGTTAGAAAAATGATAGCTGATATGGAACAAAATACGATTTCTTGTATCAATGTTCTTCAAGCAATGAGGATGGTGGATAAAGCTTGGCGAAACGTAACACACCTTGCAGTAAAAAACTGCTTTAGAACCTGTGGTTTTTCTTCAGAACCTCAAGAAATCATTGAAGAGGAAGATAATAATGTGCCTGAAGAATGGAATAAGCACATGTCTGGGTCAAAGTAATGACTTTTGAAGACTTCGTTACTTGCGGTGATGAAGTAGGCACAACAGGGACGTTAACAGAGGAAGAAATATTGGAATCAGTAAAACAAAAACTTTGGAATAAAATAGTAAATGTTTTATATAAACCCAATAACCAATTGCTTAAATAATGAATGGTCTTTGCCTAAGTATGTCATGGAACAGTAAGGCAAATATGACTTACTAACTAGTATATTGGATTTAGCTAGCAACCATGAATTATGTAATTGGTGTTGTCTTAAATCTGCTAAAAGTGTAACAGTAACTGACAGATGCCGTGCATCTTAAACCGGTGCGACTGGAAACATGTAACGCACAGAAGTTTTTTATATAATGTAGGTGAGTACAGACAAGAATTTTGAAAATGTAACCCTTACATAATTAAATACAGTAGAACCTCGATAAGTTAAAGTCCAAGGGAAACACAACATATTTTAAGTTATAGAGGTTTTAAGTTATCAAGGGTCTATGTTAGGGATAGGTTAATATAGAAGTAGGGTTACATTTTCAAAATTCTTGTCTGTACTCACCTACATTATATAAAAAACTTCTGTGCGTTACATGTTTCCAGTCGCACCGGTTTAAGATGCACGGCATCTGTCAGTTACTGTTACACTTTTAGCAGATTTAAGACAACACCAATTACATAATTCATGGTTGCTAGCTAAATCCAATATACTAGTTAGTAAGTCATATTTGCCTTACTGTTCCATGACATACTTAGGCAAAGACCATTCATTATTTAAGCAATTGGTTATTGGGTTTATATAAAACATTTACTATTTTATTCCAAAGTTTTTGTTTTGAGAGTTGATGAGATGAAATATTTTATTGTTATAGGTTATATATTTAATGTCATTTCCTCATAATATATCTGTAAGTTTTGCGTGCAAGCACGGAACTTAAAGTTGATTTGTACGGAACTAACAATATAAAGTCACTCATATACTGCCAATCTGTTTTAAAAATAGACAGTGGGGAAACGGTTAAGAACATCTTCCTCTTCTGTTTCATAGCCGATTTTCTTTATTTTTTATTTATTTTGTAACTATTGACAAGCTTTAGTGTTATCAATTTCTTTTTTGTCTATGGTCGAAGTTCAACACGAGTGATCGACTCGTCTGTTTAAATTAATGCTCGACAAAGTGGCTGCATTGTATCAGATTGTAAGCAGTTATATCGAAATCATCGGAGACCTTCAAGTAATCTGTAACCCATCGGCAGTCGCCATAGTCATACCAACCTTCGTGCCACTGGAGGTTTTTACAGTTGAAAACAGTCACCATGTTCATTGTCATTTGTTGTCCTTTGCCTACGCGCAGTAGTTGTCATTTACCTAGTTGCAGTTGTTAACATTTACCTATGCGCAGTAGTTGTCATTTACCTAGGTGTAGCACTGTTGCCGTTTTAGCAACTCTGTCGCTAGATCTAGCGGATTTTGGGTATGTTTAACGACTTTTTTTTTCCAATGTAGCGACTTTAAAAAAATTAGCGAATTCTAGCGATTAATTGAAAATTCATCAATATTTTAGTACTTTAAATGCAATTACTGGTAACAACATGAATTGCTATTGTCCTTTTTGGAAATACTCTACCAGAATGACGTTCGATCTCGGTATTTAATCGGTTGGGGCACTATCAAATGGCACATCAGATATCGTTTCATCTTTCATTTTCATTGATTCACTGCCACCGCCAACAAAATTAAAAAATCAGTTACTATGTTACGTTTTCGCAAAACAAACCTATCCTTCTTAGTTTCTTTGTTCGATTGTTGTCATTGATATCAAAATTTATCAAAACGTTACCTCCTCTTTGACCCTAGGAATTAAATGCTTTATCTCGACGCTGTACATATAATGTATATTAATACCTACATTTGTGTTCTACGCATTTACCTTCAGAGCGGTAAATAAATTTAGCGAGCACTGTAGTCAAAATTTCATGAGTAGTATTTATCAATTAAAAAATAATTCTTACACGTTACATGCATTATACGAGAGAAATTCACTCATCAAGAATACTTTTTTTTATTCTATATAGTTATCGCAATCATATAGCTCGAGAACAAGAGATTGAGTATAATATGTTCTAACACTTGTTTACTCGCCATACACTTCTTGGTTTTTATGTAACACACTTTAGGGTGAGAGAAAAGAAAAACAATTGCATATAAAACATTTATTCTAAAGTGTAGACAAACAACATTTATAAATCTTATAATATAACATGATATTTGATTTCCTGTAACAAGGTATCTAGAAGCGACGCTAAGGCAGATGTTGTATGAACCAATGCGCGCTGTTTATTAGATTATCCATCTCCGCGGATAGCGATGATAAGGAATGATTATCATCATACATATATACCCTGAAAATAACCAAATGATTATGTATAATTTATGAGAGTAAAATTCACAAATCTGAAATTTCAGTATAAAATTTTACAAGGCAAGATTTCTAAAGGAAAAAAGACGGATAATACAAACGCAAAAATACGTTTCAATTAAAAAAATTACCTCGTGGGCACCCCATTGGCTCGAAGTCTTCTCGCATATTCTAATCCCTGGTAATGAGGTACGCGTTTATCCACAGCGCCCAGCATGAGCGCAGTCGGGGCTCGCACCGAGTGCACGTGCACCAGCGGAGAGCACCTCCTCATCATGAGCAGCTGTTCCTCGGACAACGGTCCGGCCTCAGAAAACTCAAAACCCGCTTCAACCGCACACCTGCGTATTATATCCATTTATTATTCACGTTTTCTCTTTTTGTCTATATTGGTGTAAGCAATATAGGTGTAAGTAATCTAGATTAATTGAAGGGTTTTATTCTTTATAACATTAACAAATTTCCAAGGTGCCAAATTATTTTCTTAAATAAAAATATTTTTATTACGAGTAATCATATTAAATAAAAAAAATGCCAAAATCCCTTATGTAATTAATACCGTACCAGTGACGTAGCATAAAAAAACTATAGTTTTTTAATAATAAATCGATTGCGAAAACGTCTATCATATTTCATCAATATTCGCGAATATAAAAGTGTATGCGAATATACTTATATTATTTTTAATCCGGAGCTAGTTATTCATGGATAAAAGTTAATAATTAATTTCCCGACAAGTGCTTGTAAATCGTAGGCACATGTCAGTATCGTTGTATCCCAAAAATTGTCAGACTGAATCCTAGTTTGATTAATTATTTTTAGCATCATATCGATAGCGACAATTTTTTTTATAAAAAAGAAAAAATAAAATAATATTCGCAAACGAAACTAAAAGAATTCAAGATGGACTGTCTGCCAAAGTTGTTCATTTAGCTGAATTCATAAATTACCTGAAGATTATCAGTCGAACGTCGCTTTTCACAGGCGGAAGCGACTCCGACGAAGTTTAAACCGAAAACTATTATATTATTGAATTTATTGTTTTTATACGCAATAAATAATAGGTGTTACGAGGCCTTTTTTCGTCAGTTCGTTTTTGGGGGCACGCTTATTTTCGAAAGTTGAAGTCCATAGTTTCCCTGCCCCTAGCCACTGTGTTTTAAGGGAAAAATGTACACCTTGTTATTTTGGGTACTTGTGACTCTAAACTATAAGTGCAATCTAAAAAGTATTTTTCTCTTCAATGCTGCGTGTTAACGTTAGCCGAAAATAATAAACGTAAACGAAGTCGCGCGCTGAGGCTATTTTTTTATAAAATTACGACTTTCATATCTTTAGTGCCCTACGTCCGACCTCTACTGCAGAGACAAACCACCGTACGACGCGATGACTGTTCAGGAAAGGTAGATTACATTTTGTATTTGGATAACTTTGACCTATTAAACAAAGTGTTATCAGGATTGATTTTTTTTCAAACTTTTTAATCTTTTTCAGTTTTTATAACAATTTTTCGATATTCTTGGAAATTCCTTTGAAGGGCACTGCATGCCCCCACAAAAAGAGCTTTGGGTATTGTCATATTTAATGCTTTTTTGAATCTCAAACCATTATGGTCTGCATTATAGTTTACTACCGTTACAGCCATAAATAACAGAAATACCAAATGAAAACAATTGATATATCGATTATCGATAACTTTTAAAACCTACATCACTATCATACTTCTTGGAGTAAATACTTGCATCCACTCACCCATCAGAGTTGTCCGCGTAATGGCCTTTAGTAGCGAGATCTATCAACGGGTTCCTCAACACCATCGATTGAAACGTGTTCGGATATCGTCCGGCCAAATGTGCCGCGACGAACCCGCCGTAACTCCCTCCGTAAAGTGAAACACCGTTTATACGTGCGTCTCTCTCTAACAGCGCGGTCAGAGCGAGACAGCAGTCTCTGACGTCATAGTCCCCGACGTGCGCAACGAGGCAGCGAACGCGCGCGTCTCCGTAACCAATCGAGCCACGAAAGTTTACACGCACGGAGGCGCAACCTAACGGTCGATTAATGAATTACTTTGACAGCGTCAGGGCAGGAGTTTTTGGGAAGATCGTGTAATGTCATGTAATCGATTATATATTTTACTCATAATCTTGTGTTATTTGACTCTATATTTTGTTTTTTTTTTTTAATCTAGCACGGCAAAATGGCTGCCCTATGCCTGATGGTAAGCACAGTACAATCCAAAAACAATGGCGACCACCGAGAGAGAATCTATCCATCGCCGGTCACCGCTCTCATGCCGGCCTGCGAAAAGCTGGATATGCATAGGCTGATCCCGAAACGCGACCCGCAGGAGCAAATCACTATGACGGGCTTTTTCGCCATATACATGGTGGTTGCGACCCAGTCAGGCTGTAGAACTCTACCACCCCGCTTTCGCCATTGCCTCGTTCGTTATTCAGCAGGGTGCACCACGTGCAATGAAATGAAAATTATAGTTTCATATGGACTAATAAATACCTAAACCTATCGTAACTCGAATGGCGGTGTTTTTCTAATGTGTTTTTTTCTCATATTATATTATTTATCGCGTTTTTTCTATATCTATATGTGATGTGTGCATGAATGAACGAGTGAGTGGTACATGAGTGCGTGAATGTGTACGTACACGCGTGAATTCATAAGTGCTTGCATTAAATGTAATCACACAACATTCGTGTTTACGTGAACGCGCGAATGCTTCGTCCGTGAATGCATGAATTCGTATCTAAATGCCTGTGTGCGTGTGGGTGAGTATTGTAGTACGTGTGTGCGAGGGTGTGTAACGATTGATACAAAAAAAAACTTATTTAAAAAAATTCTATTGGCCTAAGTCGTTATGGTTTTTTCGGAGATATGCGAATACAGTTTTATATGGTACGTCACCGACCATGATTTTAAAGAATTTGCATAAATTCGACAATTCTGCGTTACTCATTTGTAACTATCGCCAAATTGGTGGAAATATATATAAACTACTCACACGTAAAAATGTATTTATCTATATATTTCATTTTTGATAATATTTCATAATTTTAGACGCTATTTTATCATGCTTAAATTTCTAACGGATTTTGGCATTTTTTTACTACGCTAACATCCAAAAACAGTGCAGTTAAGTTATGCTTTTCCGTACAGAAATAACTTGTATTGAAATTTAAACAAAGAGGAAATTCGAAACACTAAGTACTTAATGCTTTTATTATGTTGATATTAATCAAATAATTGTTCTTAATACTATTCTTTGACCATGACTTTTATGCATATACACAATTATCAAGGCAAGGGAAGAATAAATGTATGGGGTAATTAAATAGAATCAATTATATATTTTTTTTGTTATTGTAAAAAGAAACCGATTTTTTTAACATGTATTCTTTTACGCACATCAGAACTTCATCATTTGGTACTAAATCCGAGGCAATTTTAAACTCACCAATCAGCGATATCAGTAGAACTGAACATGCTAGAAACATCGACGACGGGGTTCCGGCTGACAACAACTCTGTAAAAATCGGGGTACTGTCCGGAGAGGTGGGTCACGAGGAACCCTCCATGCGAACCCCCGAAGAGGCACAACTGAGCCTCGTCCACGTCGAATCTCCTCAGAGCTTCGTCGGTCGCCATTTTGCAATCTTTTACATCCGCATCTCCTACACGTTTCGGTAGGAAACGTACGGAAGCATCACCAGTACCCGTCGAACCCCGATAATTAATTTGGAGCGACGCGAATCCTGGACACCAGTGGTACAGGTCAGTGACACGTTTACATAACTCACAACGATCATCAGCCTGGAAGAGACTCTCTGCAGGGCGATAGGCTTCAACCCGAAGAAAGGTATGGGCATAATCACCACGCCAGCCCATGACGTATTGGCGATTTTAAACTATGAGAAACCCACAATTCTATATTTTCCCACATATAGATTTCTTCACGATGTTTTCCTTCACCGTCAACCGATAGTATTACCAATTTAAATTAGTCAATGTACGCTAATTCCGAAAAATTCGTTGGTACATGCCGGAATTCGATCCTGCGGACATCGGAATAATATTCCACCGGTCACACCACGATGCGTTTCTAATATAGGGCACGTTGCAAATATTGTTTTGATTTAAATTCCTATTGAAAAACTCGAGTTGACCCTGCCGCGCGGTTCAAACGAATGTAAACAACGCGTTATAAGTCTAGCAGTTTATAAACACAATACAATATTAATCTCCCTTACGGTCATAAGCTTGTAATCGATTTATGTTGTGTATGGATAGTGAAGTCATTCCGTGCGCTCATTCTTACACACACACACACATACAAAACATACAAGTTTAATTATCTGTATGCATTTATGTAACACATCCATAAATTGCGATTGTGTGTTTAGTGCATATGAAAGAGCGCACGGCATAGCGTCACAATGGTGCGTATACATTACCTCGTATACCTTTCACACACGACCAAGCTTATGAGTATGAGAGAAACTAAAATTATTTTGAATTTGGGTCATGGTAGAAATACCTCACAATAAATTACTACACAATAGTCAATAAAACAGTAATATTTTTATAAATATAAATAATCTGCTATTTTGTATTATTAATTATACGCGTATATACAAGTAAGTTTACTCAGATTACCTGCAAAACTTTTTAATTTTAATTTTTCAATTATATTACATTATTTTTGCATATGTGCTAGTGTACGTATGTATTACTGTGTGTGATTGTGTTTGTTCGCATGAGTGAGTGAGCGTGTTTGCAAGCACGGATTGATTGTGTTGTGTGCGTATGCATTCACGAGCGTACTGCGTGTTTGTGTGTGCATATATGATTACGTTGTGTTGTTGCGTGTATGTGTGCATACATAATTGCGTAGTGTTGTTGTGTTTGTGTGCCTACATAATTGCGTTGTGTTGTTTCGTATTTGTGTGCATACATAATTGCGTGTTTGTATGTGCATACATGATTGCGTTGTGTTGTTGCGTATTATTTGTGTGTATACATAATTGCATTATGTAGTTGCGAGTTTGTGTGTGCTTACATGATTGCGTTGTGTTGTTGCGTGTTTATGTGCATACATAATGGCGTTGTGTTGTTGCGTGTTTGTGTGCATACATAATGGCGTTGTGTTGTTGCTTTTTTTTGTGCATACATAATTGCGTTGTGTAGCTGCGTGTGTGTGTTGTGTGTGATATGAATGGCTTCTTATAATCTTGACCCACTTCATAAAAACTAGTAAAACAAGTAATTATTAAGGTATCATAAAATTATTTACCTAACATGTTGAAAAGCGCAGCTTCCAATGAGAAAGCGTTGACGTAGTTACTGTGCGGACCCCCGTGTGGCCACACGATCAGCGGTAGCTTCTTACCATTCACATCAGTTTTAGGAGCGAAGTACAAAGCCGAGAACGACTCTGTGATGATAAACCATATATTAATATTACAGAAAGGAGTCTATAAAGGTACCTTGATATAAATAAAAAGGTACGGGTGTCCTAACAATTATTCAATTATACAAGGAAAACTCGAAATGTTGCTTGCTCTTGATTGAGTGTAACTTAGAGATGGAAACTCGTAAGTGAACAAAAAACAATTAAATGCACATTTTATTTCTAATTTCGAAAATATATAAAACTCTATATCGCAAAAAATAGCAGATGAACTGCTTTCTGCTTTCTGTAAACACCAGTATAATTTCCAAGCTTATAAACCAACAAAGGTTTTAAACAATTATGAAATAAAACGTATTACAATTATATACATCCGACATTAATTCAATAACCATCAGGATAAAGAGTTGGTTGACAATGTTTTTACATGATTTAAAAAATTACCTTAGTTTTGAATTTAGGGTTTATATTTGTGAATAAAGAAATATTATTGATCTGTAGTTATGGGATGGTGAAATTGTATAATAGTAAGATTTTAGTATAAAATCTTACATGAGTAATAAATATTTATATTCCTTTCAGTTTTTCACATCGGTAATGTTGTCACAATACAATAACATTAATTTGTCTACACCCATTTATACCGCAGTATAACTTCATAGAAGAAAATTGACAATGAATTTTGAGATAATCGAAAAAAAAATTATATGATTCTGACGAAGATTCGAACATAAATTATTATCTCAGCAATAAATATATATCCTTTTACACATAAAAGTGAAATGTAGAAAAAGAATAATGGAAACAATTCTGTCTTTACTTGTGTTGTTTCAAGTTATCACAACGACTGTAACTTTACTGTTCATATGTTTGGAGATCAACAGATTTGCTTTTTTTTGTCGAACTGACTACGCTATTGACCAAGCAAGGTCTTAACAGCTTCACCGGACTACACCCCTTCACCGGACTACAGCAGATTTGCTAGAATATTCTACGTAAATAGATTACTATAAGAGGTTAACTAAAAGCGAAAAAATAATACTCACTAACAGCATCCTGCGAGTCAGAATGTTCTAGATCTAAATACTCAACAGTACTAGACGCTACAGACTGAGGCACTTCACATGGTACTGTTATACGTATCCAATTGATCTCATGTTCCATACCGCGAGGTGGTAAACGAGCCACGTACAACTAACAAGAAAGAAATACTCCCGTAACTATGTATACTGTTAATTTGAAAATAAGCAAATTCCTATTTTCATTTTATCATAGGATGCAAGCGAACAGGCAGTTCACCTGATGTTAAGTGATCACCACCGTCCCTAGACACTTGCAACATCAGGAGAGTCGCTAGTGCGTTGCCAGCCAGTGTTTGGGAGGAGGGGGGAGAGGGGACGGGGAAAGGGGAAGGGAAGTGGGCCTCCGGTGCTCTCACTGACCAAACGAAACGCAACAATGCAAGCACTGTTACTTCACGTCGGTTTTCTATGAAAGGGTGATACTACCCCGAGCGAAGCACTGTTACTTCACGTCGGTTTTCTATGAGAGGGTGGTACTACCCCGAGCGAGCCGACCCATTCATGCTGAAAACAAAAATAGCTGAGTTTCAGCTTGGCTCTACCACCTACTATAGACGGTATATATAATAGCACGGCATAGTGACTGCACTATGCCTGATAGTAAGCCCAGTACAACCCTAAAATAATGGCAATTAACCATCGCCGGTCGTCGTTGTCATGCCGGCCTGCGTAAACGTCCCTTCACGTTACGCTTGAAGGACCTCATGTTATAGGAAGGAGGGTACACACTGACTAGGAGATTGTTCCACAGCTTCACTTTTTAGTTCATTTAGTGTCAATGTCAGTATATTTATTAACCGCAATGAAGAATTTAAATTAATTTTATACAAGAGTGTCACTGATCTGGCATTTTGGAAACCAGGGGTTGTCGGATTATTGGAACGTTCGAATTATTGGACTGTATAGGAAAAATGTATAGAATTTTTAGAGTTTATATGGATATTGGTGCAATTATTGTAGGTATCGGACTAGTGAAGAGCCGTATTACTAAGAGTCTACTGTGTTTAACCCTTTAGGTACATTTCACGAGTGATTCTTGTCAACTGTATGAATAACCAAGGCTTAACACTGTTCAAAATTATTAGAATTTAATGTATGTTTCTTTATCTTAATTAATCTTGTTTTGTGAATAACATTATATTTCGGTTATGTTTATAAATATTGATATAATTGAAATACATATTGATTAAAGTAAAATTAAATATGTTAAAAATATTCTAATAAATCAGGTCTGAAGAGGAAAATTGTATAAGAAATTTTTTACCAACAAAATAAAATCCATTTTTTAAATATATCAAAATGTTTTACACCATAAGTAGATAGCTACCTAGTCTTGAAATTGTCATAAGCATACCAATATCTCAATCACAGTACATTTTTTTATCGATCTGGGTGACTACCCCGATGTATCTTCAAAATTCAAGAACCAATACTTAAATAATTAACTTGGACAATATATGAACATAATAATAATTGCTCGCATTAAAAACGATATTTTAACATGACCAATAAAATACAACTAAACTAGAAATTCATTACAATAATTCTTAAATTGGATAGAATTACTTACTTGTCCCGGAGTGGTCATATTTGAGCATGTCGCTAGAATCACATCAGATCTCACATCCAGCACCGTTGTAGATCCTGGACTGGATTTATTTGATATATCAACTAGTCTTCCCCCATCTGTGGAAGTAATTTTTTTTGAGATTGGCTCATTATATACCATTATGGCTCATTATAGCTATTAGAAAAGTCTGGGAAACTCTAATCTAGACTTTGTTATATCTTAGCAAAGGAATCTCACAAGGGAGCCACCATTTAGTTAGATTTAGTCAGAACATTGAAACTATCACAGGATAATATGAATACCTACTAGACAATGGCAGTAATAACCTAGAAACTTAGTTATCGAAGTGGTCTAGGTGGACCCCTGGGGATCCATGGTAGAGGCGACGGGGGTCGACGTTGGCATAACAAAAAAAATGGGGGTTCACAATTCATAAGCGGGGCTCCACGAAAATGTATCTGTTTTTAGTGAGCAACTAAAATGTTTTGACTTCACCTATCAATGTAGGCAGATAATATTTTTAGAAGCTCAGCGACTGTTACTTGTAAAAACTTGGATATTCCATATTCAACATGGTCAACTTTTATGAGATCTACTCATAGCACAATCAATTAATTAATTGATCAATCAATTCTCACTTTTTTTCTCAAAAATTGTTAATACGTGATTGGAACTCAGCCGTGACGCAAACTTCCATACTTATATCCATTTTTCAAATTTTTTGTCGAGTTTAGTTCTTATGTTATTCCACTCTATATTTTGTAATATTGGTGGCATTTTACATAATATAGTTTGGTTATTGTGCACAAGTAGATGGGAAATAATATCACGGAGCATGAATTCTGAAATGCCACAAAATCTCCCTGGAATGTCCTAACAAGGGAGCCACCATTTTCTCAGAACGTTGAAATTATCACAGGATAATATGAATACCTACTAGACAATGGCAGTAATAACCTAGAAACTTAGTTATCGAAGTGGTCCAGGTGGACCCCTGGGGATCCATGGTAGAGGCGACGGGGGTCGACGTTGGCATAACAAAAAAAATGGGGGTTCACAATTCATAAGCGGGGCTCCACGAACATTTATTTGCTTTCGATAGTAAGGAACTAAAATGTTTTGACTTCGACTATCAATGTAGGCCGATAATATTTTTAGAAGCTCAGCGACTGTTACTTGTAAATACTTGGATATTCCATATTCAACATGGTCAACTTTTATGAGATCTACTCATAGCACAATCAATTAATTAACTGATCAATCAACTCTCACTTTTTTTCTCAAAAACTGTTAATACGTGATTGGAACTCAGCCGTAACGCAAATTTCCATACTTATATCTATTTTTCAAATTTTTTGTCGAGTTTAATGAACTATGGTAAAAATGTAACTGCAAGTGGTCCAATGGAACCAGCTAAATTTTGAAAGTAGTCTATCAGAAAAGTCTGGGAACTTCTAATCTAGAAGATTGGCTGCCAAAAATGAAATGAAGGGGAAGAAGAAACGAAAAAATCGCTAACTTACCGATATCCACTACGTAGCTTCTGACTTCGTTCTTCTGAGGAGTCGAAAATATAATTCTCTTCTCATCGCTACTGAAGCACTTTCCCGGTAAACTTTGGCTGTAAATACCGTGGAATACACCTGAATTCGATATCTCCACTTCCGTTTGTATTATATCTATTAACACTGACATAGAGTCCGGATTCTGTAAAAAAAAGTATTCAAATCATCTATCGCACAATCACAATAATCAAGATGTTGTATGGTCTAGTAGTTCTAATGGATGATACTACAATTATTCTTTCTATTATCTACTTAGGTAGGTGTTACTACTATTATTCTTTCTATTATCTACTTAGGTAGGTGGTAGGATAGTAGGTAGGTGATAGTTGGTAGATAGATGGTAGTAGGTCGGTACGTAGGTGACCGTTGGTAGATAGACGTTAGTAGGACGGTAGGTGGGCGATAGTTGGTAGATAGATGGTAGTAGGTCGGTACGTAGGTGACTGTTGGTAGATAGACGTTAGTAGGACGGTAGGTGGGCGATAGTTGGTAGATAGATGGTAGTAGATCGGTACGTAGGTGACTTTTGGTAGATAGACGTTAGTAGGACGGTAGGTGGGCGATAGATGGTAGTAGGTCGGTACGTAGGTGACCGTTGGTAGATAGACGTTAGTAGGACGGTAGGTGGGCGATAGTTGGTAGTTAGATGGTAGTAGGTCGGTACGTAGGTGACCGTTGGTAGATAGACGTTAGTAGGACGGTAGGTGGGCGATAGTTGGTAGATAGATGGTAGTAGGTCGGTACGTAGGTGACCGTTGGTAGATAGACGTTAGTAGGACGGTAGGTGGGCGATAGTTGGTAGATAGATGGTAGTAGGTCGGTACGTAGCTGACCGTTGGTAGATAGACGTTAGTAGGACGGTAGATGAGCGATAATAGTTGGTAGATAGATGGTAGATAGGTGGTAGTGGGACGGTAGGTAGGCGATAGTAGATAGATAGACGTTAATAGGACGGTAAGAAGGTGATAGTTGGTAGATAGGTGGTAGTGGAACGGTAGTTAGGCGATAGTAGATAGATAGACGTTAATAGGACGGTAAGAAGGCGATAGTTGGTAGATAGGTGGTAGTAATAGATAGGGAGAGCAGTAGCTATGTAGGTGGTAGTAGGTAGTACGAATGAAAGAATATCATTCACGTTGTAACATAAAATATGATAACATTTTTTGTATCATGTTAAAATGACGATGATGAACACAGTGTAAGCGAAAAGCAACCACGACAAACAGTCAACGCTGCCATCATGCTGGCCTGCAAGGTCCTTCCTTGCACTGAGATTTCTGTGTTGGATGGCATTGATTACTGTATTGGATTGAAATGTGATTAACATTAAGTCCAGTACCCTTAGTCTTGCTAAAATAAAACTAAAAAACCCATGGTACGTAACGGTTGAGGTCTAAAAATTGAAAACGGCACTCACCGAGAAGTCCTTGAGGTTGACAAGCTGATGGCACGCGTGGTGAGGACCGTCAGCTGCGCGCTGGAGCCAGAATAACTCTCCAGTCGAACTGAATCGAGGTGATCGTACCGCGAAACCGGGCTTCGACAGCTTTCCTATATCAATATAGATTATAAATGTACACATATAGATAAAATTGACGTTTTTTTTTGTCTAACCGGATTATTCTATGAAACAGCTGAACCGATTTTGACATTACTTTTACTAGCAGATAAAGGACTTTTGAAGAGAAGATTCTGGCTATGTATCATTACGTATTACTCTAAGAGCTAAGTAGTAATAATTAAATATAACAAGGATAAGTTAAAACCGATAAAAAGGTTTATTATAAGGTTTAAACTGCATTTCTCTCATAGCAACTGTGTATAGTGAGTTCCTGAATAGTTTGGATTCACAATTGAGAACTGCATGTGTTGCTGTAATCGGGTATTAGGTTTTTTAAGATTTTTTGCGTTTACAAATATAATTGAAACTGGCCCTTTCCCTTTCTCCTCTCCTTTCCCCTTTCCCTTCGTCCCTCCCACAATACAGGCTGGCAATGCACTTGCGACTCCTCTGGTGTTGCAAGTGTCTATGGACGATGGTGATCACCTAACATCAGGTGACCCACCTGTCCGTTTGCCTCCTAGGACATAAAAAAAACGTATCCACTACCCAGTGTTAGCTGTAAATCTTTGAGCGCAATAAATGCATTTTAGGATACTGGTAACGACTTATATTCTACTAGCGGGCCCGGCGGACGTTGTCCAAAGTCAACCGCAGCGCCACCTACCGGATCCAATAAATGTAAACCATTCTCGGATCCCTTGGAACACGCCTACAAAATTTCATCAAAATCGGTCTAGCCGTTTAGGAGTTCAGTGACATACACACGTACAGAAGAAATTTATATATAATGATTAGCTTTTGTCCGCGTCTTCTTAGCACGCCTTAATGTTGATTTAATATAATAGAACTTTTTTTCTGCATAAACGTACTCTATGTTCTTTTTTGTACCCCGAACAACTTCTATGCAAAATCTCATAATGATAGGTCCAGTATTTAAGGGATCAAAGTGTAACGAACAATAAAAAACTAGCATTCGCATTTATAATATTAGTTAGGATTTTTGAAGGTTGTTTATTTTTAAGAGGTTCATACTTAATAATGTTCTTCAAGTCTTCTTTGATTCTCGAACACGCTTACTTTATTTTGGTCAAATTACCTCCATTTATTTTGCTTCTGACTGAATGACTCCCAGTGAGAAAATCCAATGTACCATCGCATGTATCTCAGCTGGACATATTTAACACACAAAAATTGTCGTCCACTTTTGAACAGCACAATTTACAAGAGCGCTTCACTATTCTCCCATGAGATATTCGAGATAGATGCTCGCATCCATAAAACTGGTGTCGTATCAGTTATGCTTCCATCCCGAGAACATTAACTCATCGTAAGACAGCATTGGAGCAGACACGATCAAATCACTTTATGTTCATAATGTTATGGAGACATTTTAGATAAAATGGATTCAGCGTCTGTATGTACGATATACGATACAGCTATTATGTCTCTGACGACTACAAGGTATGAGGCAAAACTATTACCATGTACTCCCCAAAATTGGTGCTTAGTATGTGATATTATGGGAGTAAAACTTACTTGCTCGGAGTTTAGCAAAGACTGTCATATAAAACCTAACTGTACTGTTAATCTGTGAATCAAGGTCGCCTTTATATGTAATACATCTTACAAAGTACCTGGAATGTATCCATTTGCATAAGAATTTTCCAATGATAAGAAAATTTAATGGGGCCTTATCTACTATTCAATTTAGGCCCTGCGAAGGCACTTATAACTGTCAAAGCTACCACCGGTTCGGAAAACAACCCAGTCATCGAGAAGAATCGGCAAGAAACTCGATCTGGTTTACCTTTTCATGATATTATATATTTTTACGAAACATAAATAGTTACATTCGTTTTTTTGTGGATGCACAGAGAGGGACGTCATTACCAGACAACACCATCGTTCACATAATAATCCACTCTATATGACAATTCCTTAGGACAGAGTCATATATCACGTGAAACGAAGATTGTAATTTCTAGAATCTACTAGAAATAGGACCTGCTTTCGAATATTTGTTGATATCACTACATAGTATAAAACAAAGTCGCTTTCTCTGTCCCTATATCCCTATGTATGCTTAAATCTTTAAAACTACGCAACGGATTTTGATGCGGTTTTTTTTAATAGATAGAGTGATTGAAGAGGAAGGTTTATATGTATAATAACATTCATTAAATAGTGGACAAATACTGTTATTTTTGAGGTTTCTAATGTGATGTCGTAAATACTTACATAACCGATTCGATGCAGACGAAGTTGCACGGGTCAGCTAGTTATACATAAACGTCTAAAGATATATTTTAAAGGTAGTCCGGTGAAGCTGTTAAGACCTTGCTTGGTCAATAGCGAAGTCAGTTCGAAAAAAAAATATATATATTTTAAATTCGAAGGTGGAGCTACGGGCATGTAAAATTTCACACCAAATACAATATGGTAAACTTTCTGTCAATAGAAAAAACTGAGGAATGTTTAGAAAGGATGTTTTTGTTTTCTGTACACACATATCAATAAATTATTATACAAAACGCACTGTTTCTGTTTGTTTGTGTATTACTCGAAAAAAATTTAACCAGTTTTTTAACATACTCAATTATTTTGTGAACAAATTTTATTGTATTGAAACATTTATATTATAACTATATAGATAAGTCATAAGCGCTTCGACTACGCCTTGTTAAAACTTGGCTAGTTAGTTTATTTTTGACGACTGCCCCGTCAATCCAACCGTATCTAAGCAACATATTACTATTTCTTTTTCACCACCAATATTGAGAATATGCCATCATTCTTCCACATTTTGTCTAAGATAGTGTGGCGTTACGATATTACTTTACGTACGTGTACGTTATCGTGCCATTCGTTTTGTCAAAATATCACGTAGGTAACGTTTTTGAAGTGAAACTTCTTTAGAATCGTGGTGATTTAATACCGGATGCAACGGAAAAACGACAGGTAAGAGACACAAATACAAAAAATAGTCAGCCAGAGCGAGAGAGCAATTGTCGGGGTGTCAAACCGGATGCAACGGCAAAACGACAGATAAGAGACAAATACAAAAATTAGTGAGCCAGAGCGAGAGAGCAAATGTCTGTGTGTATGTATATTGCACACTGTTTAATACTGGCTTGTATTTGAGCATTTAACGTGTGTTAGTATATGTGAAAAGTACGTGAGCTAATACTACACTGTATGCGGCTGCGTATTACAGCTTTTTATTAAGAAGTCAGTTTGGTGTGTTATAATTTAACAGTGTTTGTGAGTATTTTTATATCTTGTTGTGCTAAATAATAAATTCATTTTTAAACAAATAAACTTTGTAATTATCCTACCCTTGTTATATATATTCATCTCATTCTTTTGTCGATTTACTGAAGTTTCACTTCTATCGTGTGTGAATCGCACACACACACACCTTTTTTTTACTTAGTTTAGTTATAACATCATTGCATTGAAATTGATATATTCAAGTACAAAACTAAAACTTTTTTAATAAATAAATGCTCATTACATGACAACTCTTTAAATAACCACATTATTACGTTTGCAATTACACCTTCTAATGTAATATTTTTTTTATGTTTGTATCCATAAAATATTATAATTATTGTAAATGGATGTTCATACAAAGGAAGATAATAATTTCTTGAAATAAAGAAAATGTATATATAATGTAATGTAATAAAGTGGTAAATGACGTCACACGTTAATATATAAATAATTTTAATTACAGTGTTTTAATTTAATGATGTTTATATTTCAAATTGGCAACTGTTTGAAGAGGTGGTTAACATAAATGCGACTACATTAATTTATTATTAACTAAATTAAAGAAAAATCCAAAAAAAATAAACCGACTTCGATGTGAAACACAAATAAAGCACTAAAAAGCGAAAAATAACTGAATTATTAAATTAACCAAATTAAATAAAAAATATTGATATTCGCGCTACCGAATAATATATTTGAAGTCAATGCCAACCTATATGGGACCACCTCTGAATACAACCAATTCAAATAAAAAAAGAATGATTAAAATCGGTTCATAAATGACGGAGATATCGCTTAACATACATTAAAAAAAATACATACAACCGAAGTAACCTCCTCCTTTTTCGAAATCGGTTAAAAACGAGTGTGTGCTACAAAAAAAAAAAAAGTAGTTCGACGTAATTTATAGATGACCTTAAATAAACTAAGTATGTTATTAAACATAAGGAGAGAATGCTAATTTTATCAAAATATCTCAATATTTTAAAGCAAACTTACATTTTACGACTAGATTTTAATTAACCTTACCCTTTAAAGCAAACTTACATTTTAAGACTAGCTTTTAATTACCCTTACCCTGAATCTTGCTTCTATGGATAAGATATGGGCTTACTAGCCACACTCGGAAACTTCATAGCCCAGTCATATTAGGTAAAAAAGGGGTAATCGGAATTAAAGATGATAAGCTGTAAATTGGTATAAACCTTTGTTTTGTCGTTCTAAATGTTGTCTCAAAAGTCAGAAGTGCTATTGTGTCCGTGTCTTAAGATATTGAAAGTTTATTACCATTAGGTATTACCATTTCATATTACATTTATATTTACATTTAAAAAAAACAGTAATCACCTTCTTTGGTGCAGTTTCACCGCTGCTATCGTTCTTTGCTTTATCATCTCCTTTTCTTTTAATATATGGTTCAGATTTGGGTAACTTCTTCTCAGCCACATACACAATGGCACTTTCATCCTGTGTCCAATCGAGGCTACCAAATTCAGCTAAAAATTACAGAGTTAAGGATTATCAAGACACGCAATAATTTAAGTTACTTTTTGTTGGAGAAACTCTTAATTTTCTTTTGTACAAAAACTTAATTTGTATGTATAAATATTAATAAATTAATTAAACAATCATACACATCGTTACAGTATTGGTACATACAGACTATATCCTATCTCATAAATGCCTGAAACTATAGTATATAAAGTAAATTTTCAAAAAAAAGTATTAACCGACTTCAATATCAGTCAAAAACCCATAAGGCACTAAAAAGCGGAAAATAAATAGTTTATCAAATTAACCAAATAAATAGTATAAAACAAAGTCATCTGCCACGTTTGTCTGTCTGTCTGTTCGCGATAAACTCAAAAAATACTGAATGGATTTTCATGCAGTTTTTACCTGTAGATACAGTGATTCATGAGGAATGTTTAGGTATATAATTTAACAAGGTTTTCTATTATCAGGGTGGGATAACGTGTGCTGGGATCGCTTTTTTTTCGAACTGTTTACGCTATTAACCTAGCAAGATCTTTACAGCTTCACCGGACTATGCCGGGACCGCTATTTTGCACTAAAGCTCTATTACTTGGCGACATATTTTCAATTTAGTTTTTGCTGTTTGTTTTACTTGTACACTGTTTTGGAATCTATGGAACTTTTGTTGTACAACATATAAGTAATAATTTTATTTTGAAGTACCAGAGATATTCTTAATCTATATTCCAAGTATGATATCCCCAGATCTGTGGTTTGCAAGCACGGAGTCTTAACACCTAGACGATGGGAGTACTTTTGCCGGAAGAGGCACCAACACTTTTGTAATAAAAATTGAAATATAAATATCATACCATAATATACAAAATATTATTATTACTCATAATATAAATGGTATTACTATGCTACTTATACCTAAACAAAAATCAATTAAGCCATTTATGTTCGATTGTTACAGTATCTTCTTCATCCATAAAATATTAACGGTATAGTACAACTTCGGTGTTTTTTATTATCAAACAACACATTTATTATCAAATACCACAATAAAAAATGGCTTGTGGGCACTGATAAAACTATATATGATGCTACAAAAAATTATTGCGGTGCCTTTTTTTTCTCGAATTGATTACGCTATTGACCCAGCAAGGTCTTAACAGCTTCACCGGACTACTAAGGCGAGCCGATGGGAGCTGGAGGCAGGAGTTCTCGCCGCCGTGTACGAATTCACGGCGGCGAGGAAACGAAGTGGGGAGCCTCCGGCTCCCAGGGAGGTAGAGGGGGAGAGACGGCGTCTCAGGGAGGACGCCGTCGAAAGGTGGATGCAGGACCTGGCGGACGCGCGTTTCGACGTACACCGTTGACGCGGGATTGGATTGGGAGGGAATTTGGCTCCCTGACGTTCCAACTGGTGCAGGTACTCGCCGGACACGTTTGTTTCGGGTGATACCTGCACCGGATCGCACGCAGGGAGCCGACCGCCTCTATGTGCGCTCTATGTGAGTGTGCTGCGTGGGGAGAACAGCGCCGCGTTCTGGCGGCGGCGGTAGGAATGGAGTTATCGCTGCCGAATGTGGTTTCGTTCATCTCGCAGAAGGCGGCGGAGAGAGCCCGTGAGGCAGACCCGCTGAGTGGCCGTCTCCGCCAACGGAGGACCGGCAGGAGGAGGCGACGCTTTGCCCATATCCTCCTGCCACCGTAGTCGGACCTGAGGGGATGGACCGGGGGGCCCATTTCCTCATTGCACAGGTCCGGCGGACGAGGGGGGGAGTCGGTGTGTGCCCGGTCTGCTCCTCTATAGGTAGGAGCCCGGCGGTCACCTTCCGCCGGGCGGACCGTGGGAGCGGCTCTACAAAGTTGATTAGCTTGTTCGATACCTTGCCGCCCTCACAATAACGATCTGTCGGTACACCGAGGGGTTTTAGTCTGTGCGAGTCGGACATAACCCACCCTCTCCCCCGGGAGGGTGGCGTATCAATAAGGGATTTCCCCACGTTCAAAAAAAAAAAGATCGGTGGCGAAATGCATTTATCAGGCAACAGTCCAGGCCGAAGTGTGTCATGCGCCCTTGAGCTAGTTGCCCAAATAAAATCGGCTGAGTGCCTTAAGCTTTCGCCTTAGCAGTCCAGTGAAGTTGTAAAGTAATAACTTTAAGCATAATAAAGCTTTTAATAAAGCAATAGCTAGGCTCATAATGTAGATTGTTCGAAAAAAAAAGGTAGTATGATGATATTGTGATTGACAATCACATTAGGAATGCTCTTCACAGCTACATCCGAATCAACTTTCATATGAAACACTGCCTCAAAACTCTGAATAATCATTCTCTTCCTTGATCATTGGATCAACGCAGTTCTCAATAGTTGTATGTCAACCGAAGGTGGCTCACAGTTACTTTAATTTAATTGTTCATATGAATATAAAGTTCTACATTATATATAAAACAGACTCAATAGGTATGTGATTGAATATTTTCATGTACATGATCATAGCAAATGTTAGTTTCAATTTACTTACAATCAGCGTAAACATCCCCATGTATATCCAAAGCTGTCAGGTCAATGCAGTGCGCCAATGTAGTTTTATTCCATACTTCCAAGTACTGTTTCTTAACATCCTTGTTATTCTTCTCCTCTCGTATTAATGCTTTGAATGTTTCCTTTGGTGACACCGCTGATAACAATCTGTATACATATTTAACATGTAGACTTTAAAGCTAATTTGCGAAAAAGCATTAATTGTGCCAAATTGTGTTATGTTTACAAAATATGTAACTCTCTATAATATCACTCTTAAAGTATGAACATTGGTAATGTGACCAAGACCTGTCACTGCAATAATTTATTACTGTGCGTCCTGTTGGTCACTTTAGAGGTTCACCTTTCGTCTGGTATACCATAGAGTATGTATAGTATCAGTAGTATTACAATAGAGTAAAAGAACTACTAATGCTTCTAACTTTTTTTTCTTTTTTTTTAGTGGGTAACAAGTGAATTTTCAAAACAGGCTTTTTCAAACTTTTGGCTCCACAAATCCCTGTAAATGTTTCCAGATAATATCTTTTTAATATTAACGTAGGTGGGCTTGTTTCTTGTCGTAAATTGAATCAATTTTCAAACCTCTAGGAATTTTCATACCACACTTTGAGAAACCCTGCACTGGCAAAAGAAAGAGACCTTATAATCTAAATTAAGAATATTAACAGAAATTAACTACAATTATTACTAACTTACAATAATGAAACAATATATATGAATAAATGTGATTAAGTAATTAGATAAAACGGTAACAGAACATCAATTAATATATTTGAAGATATTTACTGTCTCCGACTCAGTCACTCACTTTTTATATAAAGTTTTTTTAAACCATTTTTTTCAAATTTCTGTATAATTTTACAAACATTTTCTTTCATATAAGCCTTGTTCAGAAAATTACAAACACAATAAATAAAGAATTAGTCCAATAAGTTCAGTAATTCTGAAGTAATGAGCTTAAATATATTTGGCGATTGATTTTCATTTATATAAATTAGAATAGTAGAATAATAATAGAATTAAAATATTAATAGTGGAATAACTTACTCATTGCTCACATCTGTTCCATAATCACTCTCAGATAAAACATTGAAACTATCATCCAGTACATAGCTTGTCAAATATTTACTACTTTTGCCTTTATCTATATTTCTTATGGACCATTTAGCTGTTATTCGAGTACCTGTGTTGTTTAACTTGGCACCAGTTACTGATGGAATTTTAGATAATGTCTTATATGCACTGACTATGTTTTCAAGCTAGAATATTAAATCGAATTTAGCAATCATTATGTATTTAGTGCAAATAGAATTTTTTGTAAATCTTCTATCCATATCATAGGATTCTAAATTGAATGCAATTGTACTTATAAATTTTTGTACAAAATTTTCTTGCAGGTGTCTAGGAATATGTACCTAAATACATTTGAATAATTTTTAGAACTATCTAATTGTTTGGACATGTATCACTAAAATACTGCGTTCATTTTTAATTTTTTTATTATAGGAGGTAAACGAACAGGTGGGACACCTGATGTTAAGTGATCTCCGCCATCCATAGACACTTGCAACACCAGGGGAGTCGCAAGTGCATTACCAGCCTGTTTGGGGGGAAGGGATTACTCCCTCAGGGGAGAGGGGAGGGAGGTGGCCATCCGACGCTCTCACTGACCAAACGAAACACAACAATGCAAACACTGTTAATTCATGTTGGTTTTCTAAATGGTTCTTATAAAACCTCTTCAAGAAAATCATAAAGCATATCTTCTAGTAGTATCTTCTTCAAATTAAAATCGGTTCACTCTATCAAAAGTTAAATTTATTTACACATTAAATTTACACAAAGTTCCACATGAACAAAGTTACAGGTACAGCTAGTAGGATATATTTCTATGAGAGAATTTCTTAGTTATGTTTTATTTTAGTGATAGAATAAAGCCATACAAAGAATTAGAAATAGGAACATTGAATGTAAGTTTGTATATTCTTTAAAAAATACATATTGTAAATGTTGACACAATTGAACATTATTATAAGTTTACCAGAATCAGTGACAGGTTAACAGGCTAATAAGAAGATACATTGAAATAATATATAATACTCCTTTGAATATTTTTTTACTAAATGTCATTCAAATTCATTTTAATATTAGTTATATATTTCGAATATAAAAGTTAAATTAAACAATGGAACTATATATAGAATATAATTTACCTGTGATGACATCTTCCACATAAATGATTACTTACACTCCAGAACTTAGTAACTTTGCATTCACTGCTTACATCAACTGTTACAGTATAATCTATAAATAAATATTCAAGTGTGTAGGGTACATAAAGACCAATTAAAAACGAAAAGTCATAAAGATACCGCCAGAATACAGTTTATACTATGCAGATTTCCTTAGCTCTCGAATTAAAATCAGCTGATTCAATGAATGCAATATTGAATAGTTGTATATTTCTATTGATAATTAAAATAAAGTTAAATAATGTAGTCAATAATAATGTGTTTTAGGAATTTTACTTTGTTATTTATTAATTTTATTTGATTACAGTAATATATACGTACATATATCTACCGAGACTGCCATAGATAAGATACTATATACTGAGAGACTGCACTGTGTGCATTTCTAGATATTGAGGGCGTTCAAGCATTGCGGTTTTCTCCGCAAAATTCGTATATACATAGAATTGTAGGTAAGCACACACACTGCGGGTAAAATTCCGCACAGCCCACTACCACGCATTTAAATTCGATAGTAGATTGCCTTTAGGTGCGGAAAAAAAAACGCAATTTATCGCTGTTATACTCGAACTACGGTGAAAGAGTGTGGTGGATTTAGTAGTCCGGTGAAGATGTTAAGACCATGCTAGGTCAATAGAGTAGTCAGTTCGAGAAAATAAAAAAAGTCGTGGATTTATGTTTTAAATAACAAGAACGCTATGTAAATTTCATAGTCTCAATTTGTTATTATATGGTAATTCTAAAGTAATCGAAGTGTTTTTATATATTTTCATACTTCCTTAAAATAAGTCTTAATACGTTTCAGCGTTATATATTGTGCATTTTTCCTTATAAATATTTTAAGCAAAATGACTGGCCTTGTATGTGTCTTTCTTTAGTTATTCTAAACTACGTAAGAGATTATGACATTTTTCACAACGATTAAGGCAATTTTGTTCGCAAGGTGTTTATATATAACACACTATATGAATTACAGAAAAATCGACGTATTGTAATGAAATCGTAAGGAGTTTTAGAGCGCTCTCATTGAGAATGCTGGCTAAACCTTATGAGATAAGCATCAATAATATAGGTATTACGGAATTGTGCATATTAAGAATATATACTTACAAAAAGTATTTAATGTCTGTAATCACTTATGTAATAATTATTACTTTTTAAAATTTGCGCAGGGCATGTGGTTTGTTCTAAAATTAACACGAATGGCAAAACTTGTAGACCAAGAACCCATGAATGCCGCTAGGCTTTGTTTATTTTATAAAAGCTGAAAGTTTTCAGCACATGCTTCTGATATAGGTAGGAACGATGAGCTAATATGAAATCAGGTCATCATGGCTTTATGAGGCAGCAAAAGTCTATAAAATATCAACTGCACTTTATCAAATAATTTATATATATAAAACGTACTCTACTTACTATATATATATAACATATTATTTCGAATATACATAATATATATATATATATTATATTATATATAATAATAATCAGACATACA
>MU160096.1:46986-60132 GCA_015888305.1 Antheraea pernyi | reverse complement strand
AAACATGTTGTACCGACCCTACTTATGTGGGATAAGGGTAAGAAGAAGAAGGTATATTAGTAGTACAATTATTTTGGCGATGTCATTTCAAAAATCCATAACGAAAGATAATATTTGTAATTTTTTTTTAACTCAGAGAACTTAGAAATAAACTTTTCGTTTATTTTGAAACCCGTAAACTTATAAATTTGAGAGTATTATAAAAACAACAGCTGAATTGAGGGTAAGTTAAACTTTGATCTTGAATAACTTTTGACTGAGTTGATTTACCAAAAATTGACTTCAGACCTTTTTTGTAGAGCATTAAATTATCTACAAAAATAATGAATGGGTATTGCAATACGATATATCGTTCATTAGTTATATAAATTTAAAAAAAAAATACTTTTTTCCGTTGTTATTCTTATGGGAAATCGAAAAGTGTGATGCGGACAACCTAAATATTAATATTAAGGGCTCATATTTTCAGAGGCCTATTTTGGCATTAAAACGAAACTTTTGAGCGTGGTTCCGAGATATTTTTTTTTTTAAACGCCCTAATATGCCGCCAAACAGATGACAAAGGCCGCGTCTACCTGCACCCCGACCGTTATTCGTTGCTTACCGGTCAGTTACAAAACGCTATAACTTCGTCATTACTGCGAATTTCTTTATGAAAGGTACACTCGAAGGATAGTACTTTCGAATACCTTTCGAGCACCTTTTAAAAAAATCGAATTTCCCAATTTACCCAGGCATATGTAAGCACTTAAACTGTAATAAATGGTACTCTTGATTAATTCTGTTATTTTATTTATTATTACATGTTGATATCTGTTATTATTAGCAGTTTTAATAGAAGACCTATGGATAAGCTCTGTACTAATTATGTGGGACGCGTACGCGAGATGTAAAAAATGCACTTTTAATATAAAATGTTTTAATATCAAAAGAATATACTTTAACTTATATCCCTAAAACTAACAGGTGTTTATCGCTCTACATATGAACGAATAGTACCGTAAATAAACCTGAAAGATACGACTATTGCCTGAAATATAAACGGGTAGTGCTTTCAAATCTGATTTAATGTACCAGGTGGGTCTCATGATTCCACGGTGCTGAAGATACCGCAATTTCCCGTACTTATCGCTTCATGCTGCAAGTAATTAATAAAAGAAACAAGTTTTTCTTTGCAATTAAAACAAATGTACGAGCAAAAACCGTAAACCGTACACTGGTCACATTCTCTGTGGTCACATTTATTATAATATACTCTGTGAGAACATTCGCCGTTTGCCGGCTGTCAAGATTTTATGCTGCTGTCATAAATTTTTGTTTTTGTTTACGATATTGAAGAGTTTGTATATATAAATTGCTATGTTAGACATACTATTGAATTGTATTGATTCAATGTTAAGATGATAATAAAAAGTAAATTGTTATACAGTAATAAGTTTGTCATGCTATGTGACTAACGCAAGTAACTTTGTAACAAGATACCATGGTTGAACCGGTAAGTTATGCAGGTATCAAAATTTCTTTGCTTTTTTATTATAATACATTGTATGGTTGTAGCTATCGATATGGTTTTGAGAAATTTAAATACGAATTTTCTATAGTCTTCAGACAATTTATGAAAACTTTTTTCTGGATAACAGAATACAGAGAGTATTAGATCTAATGTTGAGTTTTTGGCGGGATCTCTGAATGTAATTTTATGTTTTATTCATAATGTTAGCTTATTTGACTCTATATTTTGTAATATTGGTGGTATTTTACGTAATACTGTTTGGTTACTGTGTGCAAGTGAAGTGGATGCGAAATAATACCACGGAGCATGGATTCTGACTTGCCACAGAAGCTCGCTGGAAAGTTTTAACGAAACGGCCACCATCTTGTTAGAACATTGAAATGATTGCAAGAAACTTGTAATATCATTATCTACTCAACAATGGCAGTAATAATTTACTCTCTAAACTGAAGATTAAATGTTTTCTATTTTATTTTCCAGGTAAAGAGACTAAATGTAGTCTTGGGTCGTGTGAAAATATATGCCTGTAAAGATTGTCTACAAGGGTTTCTTAGTTACAGGAAATATTTATTGCATCAAGTGCAACATAAACACAATGAAATGTAAGTATTATGATGAATCAAAAAAATATCTCGTCTGCCTATGTGTATGCATGTGAAAAGTTATACTTTATTAGCTTAAGAGAGACGTTAAATGTGATGATAATGTTTTAATAAAAAAATATAATTAAATTTAAGTAATAGGCTTTAAAATAAATTTTCAGTACTAACATATTAATGGCTTGCAGTACACTCACTGACTACTACCACGGCCGGCTTACTGTGCCTTTGTTTGGCAAGTTGAATGAACTGAGACAGCAAAATTAAGAAAAATAAATCATACCAAATTTTATAGCTAAAATATCAAGTAAAATACCAAAAAGAAGTAGAATAATAAACTATTTATCAAATAATAGTGTAATAACAATAATTTGTAATTTAACAGATAAAAGAATACATAAGACTGTTAATCTGAAATCTATAAACCCACTTAAAAAGTTAATATTATAAAAAACAACTTTTATCACAAATACACATGTATGTTTATGTATGAATGTATTTTTTATATCTCCACTGTCACAAAACATGTGTTTACAACACATATATATATTTGAATAATTACCTTGAATATAGTAATCAGTTCTCATGACAACTACCAACGAACTTCATGGTGTCACTTTTAGGTGTTGCATCATAAAAATTCACCTTCAATTATCACTCATATTTCTGTTTTACTTTAGGCATCTAGTGGTTGTTTCAGTTTACGTTAAACTCATTTCAAGCTTCTTCAGTATTATACTCTTCAAATCTCTTGCAAAGCCTTTGAAAAGAATCCACAGCACTGTCAAAATGATGATAGCAGGCATAGACTACATAAAAACGAAAATTTTTTTTTTTCGAATTGACTATGCTATTGGCCTTGTAGGTTTTCACAGCTTCACCGGACTATACAAAACGAATACTTTTTAGATCCACAGTACACACATCCAAAACATGTAAAAGACCTGTAATAATATCTAATTATAGGACATTAAATTTCAAGGTCAGTCATTGTATATAGTGACTAGATATGTAGGGTTGGCATATTTTTATAGCAATCTAAGAGTGGTATAACCCATGCAACATTTGCTTATTCAAACTAAGTTAAATTACTTCAGCTTAGTTATCACACACATAGTATGTGTCAGAGTTTGTGAGATACAAATGATGGCTTTATTCATAATATCACATCATAATGCAATCAGAATAAATGCTTCACAATATACCAAATTAATTTTAATATGCTTTATACTATAGAAATAAATTTAATATCACCTACAGTTATTATGTATTTTTCAGATTGATTTCTAGGGATAAATATTATAATAAAGATTATGAGTCCCTGAAAGTCAATAAATGTGAAGAATGTGGCGTTAAGTTTGTGTTAGAAAGTACTCTGGAAACTCACCTTGTTGTTCATACCCCTTACCCGCACATATGTCATTGCGGTATCGGATACTATAGCAGTAGAGACCTTGGTTACCACATAAAGTTGGTACATGAAAAGATTAATAAAAAACTATCTGTTTCCAAAGAAAATGTTGAATACAAGTCTCAAAGTAAGGAGTCTAATCTCAAACGAAAATTGGACATAAAACCAAGATTAAAAGCGGATGTAATATTTAAACAAAAGTCCAATTGTAAGAAAAGCAAACCAAGGAAATGTTCAAGAAATGGCAGAATTAAAATAGAAGATGAGGAAGATGCCAACGGTGATTATGTATGTCCAGTATGTGCAAAAACATACAACCAAAGAGATAAACTCATTAGACATTTATCCGATCACTGTAACAGCAGAGATTTAAAATGCATACTATGCGAGAAGAAGTTCACCCAAGCGGGCAGCGTCAAGTTACATCTGATGAGACACTCAGGAGTAAAGGATGAGAAATGTAGTTACTGTGGTAAAACATTCGTTAATCGCTATGGTCGTATGTCACACGAGCGAATCCACACTGGTGTCAAGCCTTTTGGGTGCAGGTACTGCGGGAAAATGTTTTGCGATCCGTCCGCGTTGGCGCGACACGAAAGAATCCACACGGGGGATAAACGTTACAAATGTCAGTACTGTACTAAGGCGTTCACAGACGCCGGCTCCGCTATAAGACATAGATTAACACACGAAACAAACAGACGGACATATGCATGCGAAAGATGCAACAAAAAATTCACAGCGAAACATTATCTAAAATTTCACATGAACGTACATAAGGTGGAAAAGAATTACCAATGTGATCTATGTTCCAAGTGGTTCCTATTGAAGCAATATCTAAAGATACATATGTGTATGGTCCATTTTAAAGAGGAGAAATATGAATGTGATCAGTGCGGTAAGAAGTTTCAGGTCAAGAAGTGTTTACAAAATCATTTCGAAAGAAATCATGACAATACATACTATCAATGCGGTGATTGTGATAAGAACTTTAAAACGCAGTACTATTTGGTTATGCATAAATGGAGGGTACACAAAAGTCCTCGATTCATGTGCAACGATTGCCCCAACCAGTATACAACGAAATCTGAACTATTGCGGCATATTGTCAAGAAACATATGAATATTAAATGCGATCGTTGCTTCTCACATTTCCATTGCAAGGGAGAGTTGGAGAAACATAAAAGAACGAGGTGCATCAAATGTCATAAATGTGATAGATATTTCTCCTCCGTTTTGAAAAGGAGGCAACATTACGAAACGTTTCACTTAAAACAGATTAAACGGGAGAAATGTGATATCTGTGACATATACACCAGAGCGGATTGCATGAATAAACATAAAGCGAATTTTCACAGCACCATCAAAGAGTACCAATGTGATTATTGCAAACAATTATTCCCGTTAAAAGAGTCATTAAAAGCTCATATCATGAAACAGCATATGGTCGCGCTTTACTGTGACACGTGCCTAAAACCCTTCTACACCGAATCAGAATTCCAAAGTCATAAGAAAGCGGGTTGTCAAATAAAATTATATCCCTGTGAAATTTGCTCTAAAGATTTTACTTCTTTAACTAGTTTGAAGTCACACATCGTTGTCCATTGTGATAGATACAATTTTGTGTGTGATATTTGCAATGACAAGTTTAAGCGAAAGAACTCATTGAAACGACATATTAAGCTTGTTCATGGCGGTATATGATCACTCAAGGTCACTTACAGAAGGGTTTTTATTACAAAAAGAAAATACAATTACGTAAAATGTACGAGAAAACGTATTTAAAACAAAACATAAATATATACTTTACATGTACTTTATTCTATAATGAGAGAAAATGTATCCTTCACCGAAAAAGTGCGTGCGTACAAAGTACACATGTCAGAAGTGAAACTTCATTGGCGAACTAATTTATAAGTCTTGTTTATATTTATACAAACAAAAAAAAAAGAAAAAAAAGTTTTTTTATATATTTAATCTGCGTTTACTGCAAATGACGTCACTTCCGATGCATACCTGCGTGGACGTTACATCTGTAAAAATTTTACCCTCATGCGCCTAAAGAAGTTTCACTTCAATAATTGTTTTACCAAATTACATAAAAATAAGAGGAAATGAGGTTTATGTTATATATTACTTCTTGATATTCGCAAAAGTCTGTTATTCATTTCAATAAATTTGCGTTTGTTAATTATGTATACTCATGTTTATAATCAATAAGATGTATGTAATAAAGAAATACTTATATATAATTCAAAACAAATGCAAACCTTATCAACATTTAACAAAAGTTGCAGTTACAGTATACACCAGAAAGAAAAATGATGAAAATATCGATAATTCTGACTATGGAAAATTCTAGAACATGCGGTTGGAATGACAAGTAAGAAGCCAATCGGTGGCCAAGTGTCATTCACCAATAGCCAATCATGAAGCGGCCTGTTTCATATTAATGTATTTTTTATTACGTCACAAGATAACCGTATATTGAATAAGATTTTAAATAAAATAAACCTTTTATACAATTATTTTAACATGATAATTAATAGCAAGTCGAATTAAGACGAAAGTGGAAATATACAATTTTTTTATTTATTTATATGATTGAGACAATCTTTAATACCTTTTAAAATATATTTTAAATCCGTTTTATTACTATTAAAATGAATACCAAATTTAATTAAATATTTTTTCTATATTTATGTGCTGTTCCAATTATAAATATTTTATCGATTATTTTACTATATGAATCAAAGTATGCGCTTATAGAGACTACGTTTTTGAAAAATAAACGTATCTTTTTATTTTATGTGTTTTTTTTTTGTCGAAATTATCCTCTTCTTAGATAGTCCAATATATCTTTAAGTTTTATTGACAACTACAGTCTACATGCATACTTCTGTTGATTTTGAATCATATATACTCATGATAATTATTTAAGGATCAATTTAGTAAAGTTACCAAAACCTTTATTAATTACTAGGTTTCGTCCGCGTGGAATAGTAAGTTTAGGCTAACGCCTCATATATAGCCATCCTTGATAAATGAATTATCTAATACTGATAGAATTTTTCAAATCCGACCAGTAATTCCTGAGATTAGCGCATTTAAGCAAACTCTTCAGCTTTATAATATTAGTATAGATTTCATCTGTATATTATTACTAGTTATGATTTAACTGTGAAATATTTAATGCCACTAGTTTCAAATTCACACAGACTATACAATAAAATTGATACAAATTAGGAAGATACATTTAGAGTTATAAATATACCAGTGGGCACGGCAGACGTCGCGCCCTGATTATAAAAAAAATCCTTGACAAAATTGTTCCTCACGAATCACTTTATCCACTGGTGAAAGCCGCATGAAAATCCGTTCAGTAGTTTTTGAGTTTATCGCGAACAGACAGAAGCGGTAGGGGACTTTGTTTTATACTATGTTATGATTAGGTTTAAACTGACAAACAACATGAAACAACTTAACACCAGTAAGCACCGAACATATTAATAAATTGTTGACGACTGTACTATATTAAATTTGAAACCAGTTCGCATAGTTCAGTGCTGAGTAGCTTGACTTCCTTGAGTCGATGCAATGTGTTGCTGACGGTCAGTGAACACATAACATAGTTTAATAGACATACATTCGTTTTTGGTGAATGCACAGAAAGAGACGTCACCATCGGTTTCATATTGATCCACTCTATAATAGGCTTTATGCATTAAGACCCGCTTGACATGGCACTTGAACTTACTATCTGGTAAATCGGTAATGTGTTTTGGAACTTTATTATAAAACCTAACACTATTACCTAAAAAACTGTTTTTAGACAGACTTAGTAAGCCTAAAACATGGAGTGACTAGTTATTGTTTCTAGTATTTAGATTATATCGGTCTTTTACTAAATCTAGATTATCTATGTTTTTACATGAAATTATCAAGAATATATTGGGAGGGCAGGGCTAAGATATCGATTTCCTGAAACATAACGCCTACGGCAAAAATAAAATATATATATTTTTCTGTATAAGTAATGTGTTTTGAACTATAATACACGCAACGACTACGTGAGCTGTCTGTATGTAGGCTATATACAGTACGTAATTGAAGTCAGGTATGCTGTTAATGGAAAATGTATTGTCCATCAATAATATAAAGTTTATAATCTATTGTAAGTTGTGGAATACGGCGACGCGCCGCACCGACCGCGTCGCTCGATACGTACGGCGCGCGCGTAACGTCCGGCATCCTAAAACCCCCAAACCCCTGTCGGGCGTTGACATTACAGTATTAAATAAGTTATTAAGATACTCTCGTGTGGTAATAACGTTGCAGATAAAACTAATTTTAACGGTTTTTGTACTTTTTTCATAAAAGTGTCTATTGAGACAGTGGAAACGTTCCCAAAATTCCACAAGTTAAAAAACTGTTTTTTTCATAATTTTTATTATTACTTCAAATTAACTAGAACATATAAAAGCAAGAACATATAAAAGCAACAAATGTATGATAACACGTGAGTTTATTTTTATATTACTTGTGTTTTAATATACGCCGAAAATATAACTTTTACAACTCACCAACTCTTTCTTTGGAGTTATATTTCAACGCGTTTATATTATAATGTAAAAAAAGACTTCAATATTTCCAAATAACCTGTTTAAACCGAATTTTTGTGGCTTATGTGCCACAGAATAATAAACATGAAGAAAATATACAAGTTAGACTTTTAAAGAAATAGTTTTTCGTTTCCAGTTTTAGCGCAATATGAACGAAATAGATTTAATAAAGGAGGTCGGTAAACGTCCGATATTATACGACAAGTCTGTGAGCGGATTCAACAAAACAAAACTAAGAGACGGCGCTTGGAAAGAGGTTCAAGAAGCTCTTAACGTGACTGGTAGGTACGATGTAATTATTTACGATAATACATTCGAGTACATGAACCATACGAGTAGACGAGTCCATACAATGGTACCAGCTTTGTATTTTTTTCGTCTTTGATAAGTTCATATCATGAACCGGGGAAATGTGCCGACTTGTTAGGAATAAAGTAGATTTTTTTAATATTTTTTTTGGCTATTTACTTTGGCATTAGCAAATGTTCCAAATATATTTGTAATAGCTATGATCGCATGTCCGCCGCGTGGAACCTAATGTAAAAGAACAGTGACGAATAAAATCATTTGAATGTATTAAGTCAATTTACTTAACATATACTTTTCTGTCGTACTTAATTAGAGTACCGTCATTAAAATTATAATAATTTTTGATAGACCTAACCGGTTTTATTGAAACCAAGACTCAGTACTACTCTAAGATATGCTTTATGATTTTCTTGAAAAGCTTCTATCATGAACGCCTACTTTAGCAGTGATACCTATCCAAACAGACATTTCTAAAAAAAGTGTGTGCGTACAAAGTACACATGTCAGAAGTGAAACTTCTTTGGCGAACTAATTTATAAGTCTTGTTTATATTTATACAAACAAGAAAAAAGAATAAAAAGTTTTTTTATTTATTTAATCTGCGTTTACTGCAAATGAATCACTTCCGTTGCATACCTGCGTGACGTTACACATCTGTAAAAATTTTAACACTAAGTTACTCCCGAGGATATGCTTTCCGGATATTTTATAGGATATGTTTTACGATTTTCTTGCTGAGAGTTTATTGTGAACCCAGTACTTTAGCAGTACAAGTTCATACAAATGGACAGACAGATAGACGGACATTTATAAAAATGATTGAAATGCTTTATTATTACTTATTCCTAGACACTTGAAACGATGTTTTTAACGAAAATCGAAAAAAATAATTAAACATTGCAATGGTATGTATGTCCGCGTTTGCTCCCGCTTAGTAGCGCTGATGACTGTATTACAGAGCACATACAATGTGTTTGTTATTTATATCGTAATTAATCATGACAAGACTATTGTGTGTGGGGATTTTTTTTTAAGTAAAACTTCTTTAGCCGTGACTAGCAGGTAACTGAACGACAATGCAATGGAAGTCCTTTACGACAATATGTCGTCGTTTCTGTACCGTCCGGTTTTTAAATATTTCAGCTTCAGCTCAGCTTTCAGCAGAACTTCTGCACAGGCTCGTGTGGTTGAGTCGCATTGTGCCGATGCGCCTCCCACGATCGTCGGGGAGGGCAACTCTCGCCCTCCCCTGAGGGGTGTCCCTGGATAGTTGGGATTCACAATTTGAAACAGTAGGTATCGCTGCAATCGGGTTTTGAGATGTATTTAGATTTTTCGCGTTTAAAAGTACAATCGAAACCGGTAATAACCGATTTGGTGCAGACGAAGTCGCACGGGTCAGCTAGTCTATAATAGAATTATTTCAATTCATAAAAGTATGCAATTTTTCATCAATGTTTTCTTATGACGTCATCGCGTAATATTAGGCTCCGTAAACCGACTTTACGGGCAACCAATTTTATTAACACTAGACTAGCTCATTCCCGCGTTTTTGTCTGCGTCGTTTATTATCACAATTAGTTTGTTATATCTCAAAGGGATTAGGGAGCGAAAGCTCCCAAGCCGCTTGACTTCTTCCGATACTTCCAATAATTATTGTTATATTTCAATCAACTTACAAAAAAAATCTTGACAAATTATATACTTGAACGATCTTCGTGAATCACTCTATCTATTAATGAAAGCCGCATGATAATCCGCTCAGTAGTTTTTGAGCTTATTGCGAATGGACAGACGTCGCGGAGGACAAACAGACATAGGTAGTTTTTGTTACGATATTAAAAAACCAAATAGCTGGCATACATAACATATCTAAGCTGATTCTAGTAACAGGCAGGCAGGTAAATCGCTTCTAGAGTAGGCGCTGTGACAATCATGAGTATGGAGAATATTTTTGATGTGAAACATCTAGGCGAGGGTAAACTTGATTGTTGGCGTGGTGAGTGTGAGATTTATTTACGTACTCTGTGGTGTGAGAGACGTGGCGATACGATGTTGAAGTGTGGGACACCTGTTATTACTAAGAAGGACTATGTAGAGATAACACGATTGTAATACATCTATCTTGATTTAGTTCTCAATACTATTAATAGATGGCGTTAATTTCAAAAGACACGTGGAACACTAGTATATCGAGTGGCCAACAACACAATTTGAATCTTATGGTTATGTATATATAGGGTTGTAAATGTTTTTGAGTGTTTCGTTAATAGTGCAAAGTTCGTGTATTGCGTCGCCACGCGCGTCGCTAAGCCAACAATCAGGTTTGCTCGCTATAGATAATCAATGATTAATGTGAATCATCTATAGGCCAGGGTACACCTAATTTTTGGCGTGGTGAGTGTGTGAGGCGTGGCGATGCGATGCCAATCTCTCTTGCCGCACTGAGCTCGCATACGTATAGTGTATACAGTGTGGTTTACTACGTCACAAATTTCGATGTTTCACATCTGCCGGGCGTCCCGTGACTTCTCAATATTTTTATCGTGAGGTAATCCCTTATGGAAACCCACCCTCCCGGGAGAGAGAATGAGTAATGTATGATTCGCGCGGTCTAAAACCACACGGTGTACATCCTCCGCTATAGTTCGGCGTCAGAAACGGGTGACCACCTGGGAAATCCTGCGTGACGTTGGCTTTTTGTTGTATTCTTTTTCATCTAAAATATTTCCCTGTAAAACGAAAGTTTCACTTCTATCGTATGTCTTCACGATACGCTGTTTTTTTTCAGTAGCAAAAAAGATGAGGATTCGGACGCAGAAGAGGAAGCTGCTCGACAGCGGGCGATACAAAACCTACCGGATTTGTCTTTTCCACTCGACAAATTTGAAGATGACTACGAATCCCATTCGTCGCCTAAGAAGGCCCGTCTGAACTCCACAGAGGAGGAGACTTCATGCCAATGCAACAGAACCGATCCTGACGAGCTGTTCCTATTGAGTTGCGCATCCACCTTGAAACGTCTGAACTCAAAGTCAAATGCCGTTGCAAGATTGAAGATACAACAGGTTCTATACGAAGCGGAGTTTGGTGTCAGAATGTCCCATCCACCGGCTAACAGCGATTCTGGTTATGAGGGTGCTGAATAGATTTCGATATTATTTCCGACATTGTGTTTTATAAGAACAACTAGCTTAGAAGCGCGCGACTTCGACCGCGTGGAATTACTTTGGGCTAACTAACACGCAGCGGAAGCTCCCAAAAGGAAATAAAAAACGATTTTAGAACATTTTTCATTGGTGCGCCGCTCCTATTGGTCTTAGCGTGACGAATAACATATATCCTTCCTCGATTAATGAGCTATCTAAGACTGAAAGTCCAGTTTCAAATTGGAGCAGTAGTTACTGAGATTAGCGCGTTCAACCAAACAAGACAACCCTCCAGCTTTATAATATTAGTATACTATTTCCACGAAATAATTGTTATATTTCACGAATGATTTTTAGTAAGGCCGGGAGATTGTTCCACAGCTTCACGGATGGCAAAGATAAGATGTTGCGAACTATTTAGTTCGTGCCCAGATAGATGTTGAAGGTGGTAGAGCCACGCTGTAGCTATTACTAGTTTCAGCATGAATGGGGCGGCTCGCCCGGGGTAGTACCACCCTCTCACAGAACACCGACGTGAAGTAACTATGCTTGCATTGTTGCGTTTCGTTCGGTCAGTGAGAGCGCCGGAGACACACCTCCTTTTCCCCTTTCCCTTCCCCTTTCTCCTTTTCCTACCCCTCCCCCATACACAGGCTGGCAACGCACTTGCGACTCCCCTGGTGTTGCTAGTGTCTATGGACGGTGGTGATCACTTAGCATCAGGTGACACACCTGTTCGTTTGCCGCCTTTTGACATTAAAAAAAGATGCACGTATGAAACTCGGTTCTAAGTACTGTTATTGCTGCCAAGCGTAGTTTATTTCTATGACATGTCCAATTTCGTTTATCTTACCCGTGCATATTTCTACACGGCTTTATAAAACCTGTGTTCCACCAAAAGAAAATCATACTGTTTTTCACTTGTTACATTATGACGTGTAATAATAAGATCATTATATATTACTAGTGGGCCCGGCGGACTATGTCCTGTCTTGGTAATAAAAAAAAAACTTAAAAGTCAACCGCAGCGCCACCTACCGGGTCCAATTAATTTAAACCATTCTCGTATCCACTGGAACACGCACACAAAATTTCATCAAAATCGGTCCAGCCGTTTAGGAGGAGTTCAGTGACATACACACGTATAAAAGAAATTTATATATAAAGATAGTAGCTGTGCCCGCGACCTTATCCGCGTTGAACCCTATGTAAAAAAACAGTGATTAATAAAATCATCTGAATGTACCTTTGGCGGAGCTACTAAAAAAAAAAAAATCAAATTACTATAAGTTTTGATAGAGTGAACCGATTTTAATTAAGCAAAGAGTAAATGTTACTATAAAAAAAAGTATATGATTTATGATTGGAGTTTTATCGTGAACGAAATACTTTAGCAGTGGTGCGTATTCAAACAAACAGACAGACATTTGTAAAAATGAATGAATTGTTTATTACTTATACTTATTATACTTATTAGACACCTTTTTTTTTTTTTTTAACGGGGGGAAATCCCTTATGGATACGCCACCCCCCCGGGGGGGGG
>MU160096.1:0-46691 GCA_015888305.1 Antheraea pernyi | reverse complement strand
CACGGCAAAGTGACTGCACTGTGCCTGATGGTACGCACAATACAATCCAAAAACAACGGCGACCACCGAGAGATACCTCCTCTGGCGGTCGTCGCTGTCATGTCGGCCTGCGTAAATGTCTCTTCACGTTACGCTTGAAGGACCCCATGTTATGGGAAGGAGGGAATACACTAGCCGGGAGATTGTTCCACAGCATCACGGTACGGTAAAGATAAGATGTTGCGAACTTTTTAGTTCGTGCCCAGATAGGATTTACCGTAAAACTGTGGCTCCGAAGACCAGCACGTGTGGTGCGGTTATGAAAAGGAGAGGAAGGGATCAAGTTGAATAACTCTTCAGAACACTCGCCATGATACAGACGGTAGAACACGCTCAGTGAGGCAATGTCTCTGCGCAACTGAAGCGGCTCTATGAACTCTGTAATGTCTGCATCATTAACAATGCGGACAGTCCGTCTCTGCAACCTGTCCAGGGTATCCATGAGGTACTTTGCCGAACCGTCCCAGAGATGCGAGCAGTATTCCACGCAAGGCCGAACTTGGGCCTTATAAAGGAGATATAGCTGTTCAGGCGTGAAAAACCGTCGCACCCTGTTCAGGATTCCGAGTCTCCGAGATGCAGTGGAGATCACGCTCTGTATATAATCCCTGGAATTGAGGTCGCTGCGAAATAGTAGCTCGGCAAAGTGACTGTACTGTGCCTGATGGTAAGCACAGTACAATCCAAAAACAATGGCGACCACCGAGAGACATACTATCCATCGCCGGTCGCCGCTGTCATGCCGGCCTGCGTAAGTATCTCTTCACGTTGCGCTTGATAACCCCTGTACTGTACTATACTATGGTTATATGGCAATGTATACCTTCACCGTAAGTGACAACTAATCGTAAGATTCGAGTATACATCTTTTGGTGTAGTATATCATTAAAATCTTTTTTTAGAAGCGACTAGCCTCTGCCTGCGACTTCGTTCGCGTGGAATGGTTACTTTGAGCTAACGCTAACACGCAGCGGAAGCTCTCAAAGGGAAAAAGAACCCCGATTTTGAAACATTCTTCATTGGTGCTCCGCTCCTATTGATCTTAGCGTGATGATATATCCTATAACCTTCCTCGTTAAATGAGCTATATGACACTGAAAGAATTTTTCAAATCGCACTAATAATTCCTGAGATTACCCCCTACAAATTCACAAACTCACAAACTTTACCTCTTTATAATATTAGTATAAGGATCATAGCCAGTCAGTTCGAGAAAAAAAAAATGACTTAACAATTTTAATATTTTTGTTATTATAAAAAAAACTGCTTTTATACAAAAGTTAGACATATGGGTGTTATTACAAAAAAGTTAAATACGTATTGAACCCTGGCTTTAAAAAGGTCTCATATTAAATGCACCGCGGTCGCTGAATGTTCATTGCTCTTTTGTCTCGCTTTGGTTACGTTAGATTAGACTTGTGGAAAAGGATAACGTGAACTTGCCTCGGGCGAGCGCGGTGCATTTATTAGGAAACTTTTTTAAACCAAATATTTAATACGTGTTTAACTTTTTTGTAATAACACGGATGCTGTCGTATTTTTTTGTAGGCATCATCAAGCTCTAGAACTCGATCATAATATCTCTCGTCGTTAAGACAGCGCTCGTACTTACTTTGAAAATCCGACTACTTACTTTGAAGGTGGTAGAGCCACGCTGTAGCTGTTACTAGTTTTAGCATGAATGGGTCGGCTCGCCCGCGGTAGTAGGTACCACCCTCTCACAGAACACCGACGTGAAGTAACAGTGCTTGCATTGTTGCGTTTCGTTCGCTCAGTGAGAGCGCCGGAGGACCACCTCCTTTCCATCTTTCCCTTCCCTTTTCTCCTTCATCACCCTCCTCCCTTTCTCCCACACTCGCCCTCCCCCAAACACAGGCGGGCAACACACTTGCGACTCCCTTGGTGTTGCTAGTGACTATGGATGGTGGTGATCACTTAACATCAGGTGACCAAACTATTCGTATGCCTCCTTACCCCAAAAAAGTATTTTCATTTTTCGGGTTAATATATAGCCTGTGGCACTCGCAAATAATGTGGCTTTCTATTGGTAACAGAAACATTTCGTATCTTACTTTAGTTATCATAATCCTATTGTAAACGTTATAGATTTGGATATTTCCTCCACTCGAAAATGATAATTAAAAGATGCTATCAATAATTGTGAATTGTAAGCAATGTTAATAAAGTTTGTCTTAAAGAAACAATGTGATTTCACAAAAAAACAATTTCTAGCCCTTCCTATTTTCATTTCCACATTACGAAGATTCACTTCTTCCGTGCGGAGGGACTCCACACACTACTTTTTTTTACTACATTTATATTTCAATAATTAATAAGATTTATAACGAAAGGAATCAAGCATTTTAAGTAAGTATATCGTTTTCTGTTTAATACATTAAAGATGATTGCGTGATCTTACCACTTAAAGAACTACTTTAGATGTATGTAGGTACATTAAAATAATTGTTATTCCAGATATTAATAAATTATAAATTTTTTAACATTATCATTTTTAAAATAATTTTAGCGAAACAAGGAAAAGTGAGCTGATCTAAGTTCACATTTTTGTTGAAATTTCAAATGTTTATTCATCGTATATTTGTATATACTAAATTTTCTTTTTGGCAACACTTATTTGGGGAAACACAAATATTGTAATTATAAACGTTATATAACTTAGGGATTTCCCATACATAACAGGGTTGCTTGATTATGAAACAATTTACAGATAATGAGAAAAGTAAACATACATAATTATAAAATACAAATTAATTTCTATAAATACGCAATCAGTTATTGTTTTGACATGATGGGTATATACTAGTCTAAATGATTAAATGTAAGTAAAATATCGTTTTGGATTTTGGTAGTGAAAACTTATTTAGACCCATTGAGTGGTATTTTTGGCAGGAGATAAATTTATAATTTCGCGTCATGACATGCTACGTAATCATGATCGGCCGTATTGCGCTTGCGCGGCTTGCGTCAGACTGGCGACGGGTAGTTTGAAGGCATGTGTACATGTAATATTGATATTTTGCTGTTCATCATACGTTGGATTGATTAATAGACTTTATAAAAAAGTATACAATTATTATAGCAATTATTATACCAATAGATATGAAAACCACAATAATGTTAATAATTTCAATAAACAAGTTCTGAAATTTAATATTTTTATTCACACGATAATTGATAAGAAAATTCAAAAGAGATCACATTTACTATTTAATTGTTTTGAGTTTTCACTTTTGTCGGCAGTCCGTATGACTGTCTCGATTTTTTTTTGTACAATAAGCTTGAGCGACATTCAATCACACAGAACAGAGACAACAGTCCAATTTAAGAACGCTAATTTCTAAATTAGAAAACGGTAAATGAACATGGAAAAACCAGAATGTAAATTTTATAATATTTAAATGATGTATTAGAAATATTTTGTTACTTATATCTGTGATAGCCAACAAGTCAGTAATTAACAATCTATACATTTGACGGATTCTACATTATAACATGGCAACACTCATTGTATCCATTTATAGCATTGCATATATTGCGCGCTTCGCCGTACAACTGAATGCTCAGAAGTTATCGTCTTCAATAACATTACTAAGCGCTACTTTATCTGTTGTGTTGTACGAGAAAGAGAGAGTATATTTTCAATTTACTCAAAATATAAAAAATAATCAGAATAGGTACCTACTATGTTTCACTTCTACTCACTCTTGATTATTTTATACTATGTTCCAAGGTATCTTTTATATTAGAAAATCATGAAAAAGTGCCATAGTCTTGATGTGGATGGTAAGATAAATAAGTACCGACAGTCTTTTGTCTTCGTATTCACGTGTACTATCACATATACATAAAAAATTGAGTTCTCTTTATCATCTATGTTATGTGGTATAAATATCCCAAAAGATTATATTTTAAGGAGCTCATAAAACACTACCGTACTTGTAATACGTCTATTACCGAAGGGAATGGAAAATGAAAACTTTTGCGTGGAACATGATGTACAAAACAGTGAATAATAAAGTTATGTAGATATATTAGATATAATTACTATTAGAAATACCAGAAGTAAATTGAATTTAAAAGTAAATCCCACTTCCGATATTAGAATACCAGAATAAGATTTATATAAAAAATATTAACACAATTACATATCTCGACACGAAAACTCACATCAACATTTAAATAATTCAAGTAACACAATATACCATAAAAACGCACAGAGATAGAAACTTAGAATAATAACGCATAGAAAGATCGGTACTTTAGGTGACTACAAAATAATTTCCTTATCTGGCAACACTGAGCATTTACAAAACATGGAATAAAACATTTGGTTTTATTAACGTAAATCGTTGAAATACTACAATATGTTGATAGCTTATATGCAAAAAATGTAACATATTTCTTATGTTTTTTACATGTATTGTGACAGCATTTCATTGCACAAACCATTATAATTAATTATTTTCTGAGAGATACGTTCGGAACGAAGTGACCTTGTACACTATGGAACGGGCAGGCGTAGGGAGCCATTTCTGGCTCCAATTTAGTGGCGTCAAATTTTATGCGCTGATTTGGTTTCTATGCGTTATTATTCTAAGGATAGAAATAACAGTATAAATGGGAAAGAAGTTACGCAATACAACAACAGTCACGCGATACAACCTTCCAGAGAAATGACCGGGCAAGAATGCCCCCAATGACTGCCTGTGTCTTCTTCTCGCACGCTGCGAAGCACCGTGCGGGGTGACCATACCAGGTGTGCGAACTCTAATGGTGGCTTCATTCCCTTGTCATAAGGGCGTGGCTTTTTGGCGCATACTTGCGCCTCCTGGATGTCATCGGCGCGACACGTTCTCGTCCCGCTCTGATGAGCGGCGGAGTGGTCGCGCCTGTGCTGTGTCGGGTGACTTTGCCGGGCGCTGTAGGCCGGGATGCTGCGTGGCTGTCCTATGAAAGGATCTTCAGCAGGAAGGCGATCCCCGCCTTTTCTTCGCTGGATCCTGGTTGCACCCCTCGTGCTCTTCTCTCGTTGCTCGTCTCTCGGCTGCTTTTTAGATTACCGCGATCGCTGCCTTTCGTGCGTTGGCAAGCTCGGACTCTATTTCATCGTTCATTGTGTGTGAGGGCTTCTTGCGCCGCGGCTGCTTCGCCGGGGCACCTCGTAGATGCGAGTCGTTTGCGGGAGCCATGAGGCTACCCGCAGCCGATTCCTCGACCATTTGTGGGGCCGCGTTCGGGTCCGCCGTGCGCCTGTCGTCACCTGACTTGGCGACGGTCCCTGCTCGGCGGTTTCTGAGCTCCCGCTTATATACGGGCAGGCTGTCGAGCTGTTTGCAGGGTGAGCGCCCCCGCAGTTTGCGCAGGTGGCTGGCTCCTCCCTCGGGCGTTCGAATTGCCGTGCGGGGTGGGGCCCCCCGCACCGCACACAGGACATCGGGCGGTGGCAGTTATGCGACGAATGCCGGAACTGCTGGCACCGGTGGCTTTTTGTCGGCCGGCGCTTCCCTCGCCATGCTTCTACTGATACTCCGGTCATGTTCAGGAGGTCGTTTGTATCGTATATGGCCGGTATCAGGCCGGAGTGCGCTGTAGAACCACGTGGTAGACGCACCCCTGTCTACCTGCGCGTCCGTGTATCGGCCGCACGTATTCTGCGGTGAACCCCTTCACTCGCAGTGCATCCGTTATTGCGGCCGGGTCTGTATCTACAGGAAGGCCGCGAATCGCGACCTTGAGGCTTCGTTTCGCAGGGGGTGTGTACGAGAACCAGTGCACCCCTTCTTGCTTGTCTAAATGATGCGAAATTCGTCGGCATCTACTGGTATAAAACGGACGCCTTGTCCGTACGGGCGGGCGTTCGGTGGATGTCCGAGCGACTTCGACAGCTGTGAAAAATGCTGAACCCAATTGGAGAGCTTTTCCACAACGATCGGCGGGTATCTGGGACCTTTCGCGCCGATCGGCGCGGACGTCTGTGATTGGCTGTCTTCGGTGGTCTTAGCGGCTACGTCTCACGGTATAGCCGTTTTAGGGTTCCGCAGCTCGCTCTGCTGTGGAAGTTGCTTGGTTGTTGTAGGTGGCGTTGCAATCGCCGCATAAGAGGGTTGCTTGCTCAAAACAACCCTCCGCGGCACCGTTACGGGTACGGGCACGCTCGGTGTGGCCGGGTGCGCAGTCGGTGTAGGTGGCTTTTGTTGAAGTTGCATTGCGTAGGCTGTTCTTAGCGTTTGCGTTCTCGGCGTCCAGGGATTCGCGCTTGCGACGTAGCGCTCTTCCTACTGGGCTCGACGAGAGCCACGGTTTGGGGATCTCAGGGGGTTGTAAACGCCCATTCGCTGCAGACTCGAGCGCTGCGATGTCAGTTTGTAGCGGTTTTATTTTTCGATTTCCGCTTTCTGAACGCGCAGGTACAGAGCCATCCATCGCACCATCCCTTTCGACAGGTCCGCGGTTCCAATGAACCGCGCGAGGGCGATCAAGTCACCCTCGTACACCCCGAGCAGAGTAGGTGGGTTGACAGGCGGCAGTGTTCGCGGGTCGCAGGGCGGCGAGCGAAGTATTTGCACACTCGGTGTGCGGGGTCCGGGAGGGGTAGCGGTAGTCGTCGGTTGAGCATCGGCGGTTTCCTTAGGCAAGCTTGTGGTCGTTCGTCGCGACGACGAGAGACATCCTGTCTGGCCCTGAAAAGGGCCTTTTTTATCACTACGACTCGACCGAGTCGACGAGGCGGCACTGGTTGGGCGCATCGTCGCGCAAGACTAGCGGGTGTGGACTCGCGGAGCTCCGAGACGTCTTCGCCCCAATGACTCGACCGACTCGCGTTTTATAGCATTCAGTCAAGTTACGACTAGCCGATAACTTTCGACCAATAGCGTGTCAGGTCATTAGTAACACCCGCGATTAATCAATAGTAGTACAGAGAGTACTAATATTACTATATACTTTTTTCTCGTACCTAAGGTGCGTCGTCATTAAAATTACAATATCTTCTTATAGACCTAACCGATTTTAATGAAGCAAAGGCTAAATGTTACTCGAAGATATATTTTGAAAAGGTTTTATCACTTACGCAATACTTTAGCAGTGATGCGTATCCATACAAACAAAGCAAACATTTCTAAAAATGATCGAAACATATTTAATTACTTGTTCCTAGATAATTGCAACAATTTTTTTTTACAAAAATCTAAAAAGCGGAAACACATTACATTTACATTATATATGTGTAGATATCGTCATCAATGGTTTATGTTGATCGACACCCGTATAAATATTTACTTACGCCATAGATGACATCTATCGCTTGCTTCTCAACCAGTCAAATAAAATGAAAATTCAATTTAGGTCTTAAAGAGACGTTTGAAATTTGACCATGATGAAGATAACATTTTTCTTATATTCTTGAAATTTAGTTATTATTACCTGTATACCTTTTTGCTAGACCAATAAACTATGGAGGTGAGAAGTAAGGAGATCTGTCTCGCACGGTAGACACTGGACATGTTGAAAAAGTATTAAGCCAAAGAGTAGGTATAATAAGTATTATACGAATGTCCAACTCTAAGCAATCAATAATAGTTATAAAACTCTCCAAAAGGGCGTTAGTATAGGTAACGGAATTGTTTAGTCAGAAATCATTTTGTAAATATAACTTAAAGTAACTTCTGTCGGGACACGTGGAGAGTGATAGAACTTTGAATAATACGCTTCGTGAGTGTTTACTGTTATGAAACTTCATAAATAATTGAACAATAATTACATCTACACTCCATACAATAAACCCCAAATATATAAACCCAATATTTCGATTGTAATGTTTGAGTCCAAGTAGTGTAAGACAAAATTTATTTTACTTCTTTATATATGTAGGTACCTAAACGTTCACTTGTTCTATTCTTCATTATATACTACTTTTAAAAAATCAGTCTATTAATTAAGTGGAGCGTTTAATTACTATAGTGATAGTAATTTATCTATTAAAGTAATATTTTAATAATTAGTAAGATTTATAGCGAAATGACCCGTTAATTAAATTACTTATTTAAGTATATTGTTTTCGGTTTTAATACATTCAATAATTTATATTTTAGATATAAATAAATATATAAGTAATTTAATTTAACTAAATTAAAAATAAAAATATTGAAAATATTCTAGTGAAACATGTAAAAGGTAGGTTTTTAATTCATTGAATATTTGTGTCTACTAAATCTTTTTTTTTGGCAACATTCTTACGGGGATTTTTTTATCTATCCTAACTATTAATTATAAATAACACTAATAAGGTTATTTAACTCAGGGATTCCCATACATACCGGGGTTGCTTGGTTATGAAACACTTTACTTATAAAGGGGAAAATGAATATATTTATTGTTAGAATACAAATTAATTTCTTTAAATACTCAGCCATAATACTTTTCTTAACATGGTGTATAAATACTAGTCCAAACGATGAAATATACTTAAAACATTGTTTTGGATTTCTTTTTATATAACAAACTTGTGCGAGACATGATCACACAAAACCTTCGATAAACAATGACTAGATATCGGGTCGGTGCGAAAAATACGTCTAGGTAAATAACAGCTCACTTGAAACGTGAGCTTTTATTTTGTTTAGTTTGTTTGAAACACAGCCAATGTAAGCGCGTTTCACAATGCTGCAGTGTATTCAAAGATGCAAAAATAATACCCGAAAAGCAATTAAACGGCCGGAGTATATTACTTTCCCTAAATACATTTTGAATAAGTTATATTTTAAGCTTTAAACTAACAAATAATATTAAATTTTGAACAAAATTACTGACTTTAAAATGTGGTAGAATAACGAGAAAAAATACTATATTTATGGCGTGTTAAGGTTGAATATACACAAATTTGTTTGTGTTGTCTTTTCATTTGTAATTGACGGGAATAATTTATTACTTTGCTCGTTTTATCGTAAGTATTAGATAATATTTTGAACATTCGTGACTTTATTACTAGATGTTATGGTTGTAATTAGGTTGAATTTAAAACTGTTTTAAAACTTTTTTGCTCCCTTTCTTAGTAAACAAATAACTACATATATGTATATATTTACGCGGACAGGATTTAGCTTCGATTTTGTAAGTGACCCTTTATCTAGTTATTTTTGATCGAAGCACAAAACAAATATGACAGTTCAATTTTGGACCATTTATTTCTAAATTAGAAAACGGATAATGAACGTAGTTGATATAATAGGTCGAACAAGTATGTTAATAATCGATTGATTTAGCGGATTTTTTGTGAGAACGTGGCAACACTAATTGTATCTATTTACAGCGTTGCACATATAGCGCGATTAGTCCATAGAGTAGATTAGTCATTGAGTAGGAGGCTCCGAAATTGTCGTGTATTGTAATATTAAGCGTTAATTTATCTTTTAAATCATTGTACATCTAATATTCTGTGCTTATAACCTAGTTGAGAGTCGGACAACATAGATTTATATATCAAATTCGTAATTAATGGTACTTTTGTGGTATTTGTTCATTGTGATATTTTCCTCAACACTTCTATTCAAGTTTATACATTGTAAAGCAAACGACAAGCGATTATCGTCGCACTGCGTTTACTAATTTAAAATGGATCACCTTCTAAATGTTTTGAAAGAAATAATTGCTAAGGAAGAAGATAATCCTGTTCAAGGTTTATTAAACAGAGAAACAGAAAAACAGAAACAATCAGAAAAAAATCTGCCTAGAGTTCTGGCCGCGAAGAGATTAAAGTTCTACAAAGCGATCGGTAAACGCGATCTTGTCGACGTTGATGACAGTGAAGTGAATTTTGATGATGAGAATTTATCTTTAGAATGTTTATTCTGGTCACCACTGGTTCAAAATAGTTCCGATAAACACGTTGTGTTTGATGACTCGGTGGTGATAGAAAAGTTTAAAAAAATGAAGTGTCCACAGTTCAACTTACGTGAGTACATCAAATCAGTGAAATGGTTGTATCATAATTGGTTGGGTACAAAAACAAACGTCATTGATTTGAGTTTCAGTAATACTTTACTATATTTACTGGCGCATTCCAGAGATTTCAATGAACCGTCGAAAAACCTCTACTCTTTCGTTGAAGAAGGTACTGAAGAAATTTTAGTACATATTGACGATGACATGATTACAGATAATTTGCCGGGCGACACAGAGTACGTCAAAAACCTAAATAATTTAATCAAAGACCTGCTGTGTGAGTATAACGAAGATAAATATCAACAGCTCAATTTGAATGTTACTTATTTGATACTATTAATTGCTCGGAGGATTGTGAAGTCCGAAAAGGAATTTAAAAGAGCGCTTCTATCAAAAAAGACCCACCAAGATTTTGCGACTCTCTGCTCGAATCCGCTCGATACGGATCTACCGCAATTAAGTGAAACCAACAAGTTAAACTTCGAAATGATTAAACCTGTGGCATTGATTAACCTTATCTTATACGGGTACTTAAACAGTAAAGGTAAAACTAGAAGAATTCTCAGACAAACTTGTATCAATCACATGGAATACAATGGATTAGGTCTTGCGAAATTATTTTATGAAGTTGCTAAACTGTACGCTATTGATGACTATAAATTATGGGATATAATGTCAAATTATAGAGATTGTTGTCAAGCTTTGTTCTCTTTAGCCGACTTAGCACACGTACAAAACGAAATTATCAACTCCGTTCCACCAAAAACTTATAAACTCTTTCCTTTCTGCCGTTTACTGCAACAATGCTACCACTCGAATTTAACAAGTAAACATTATAAGAATTTTATCGCTTGTTACGCTTTAGCTGTTTTAGTCGATCTTAAATTGGGTTTAGAAACATCGTTTGCGCGAAAAGCTCACTGGACTAACTCCTATTCACCAATTTGGACAGGCAAAGGGGAAAAAATAGCCAGAGATATTTATAAAAAAATTAATAATGATTTACCTTAAAACTTCTAGTTTTACGCTTCTCTATTTTATATGACACTTTTAATTTAAGAATATAACATTATGTGATATTTGTCTAAATGTGCTAATTAAATGTATGTTTTGACTACACATTTATGACATTCAATAACTTAAAATATATCAAGGTAAACAGTCAATCACTACATACTATAAAACAAAGTTTTCTGCCACGTCTGTCTGTTTGCTATAAACTCAAAAACTACTTAACGGATTTTCATGTGGTTTTCACCAGTAGATAAAGTAATTCATGAGGAAGGATTATAAGAACGCGGATGGGACAACGTCCGCCAAGCCCGTTAGTTTTTATAATTCGTGTTATGTGTAGATATAATTAGGTATAGTTTTAATATATTATTGTTTAATATACAAATAAATGGATACATTTATTATAGATCAACTATTTTGTAAGTGGTTGTATAGCAATGTTTATTTTAATAAATTAGTTTTATTTTCGCCGTCGTCCTGATTAAGTCTGCCCCAAACAACATAAATGTTCTCTATAAGTGAGGTTATTCTGTACAAATAACAAATATTTCTCGAATTAATATTATAATAGTGCAATAAGTGTATGATTTCGGTAAATTACATCGCATTCTCGTGATTGTGCGATGTATGTATTACATTTAGATTTAATTTTAGAAGAGTGACATCACTTGATATGAATGTACTGTGCGTTGTACGTATAAAAAATGATCGAAACAAATATTATAGACTTTTATTTTCGCTTATCTTATGTTATGAAGTAAGGAGGTGGCATTCTATTTATCCGCTACAACGTCACAAACTCACAAACTGCCTCTTTATAATATTAGTATATAGATTATAGCCCTTGCCCGCGACTTCGTCCACGTAGTAATAGTTCTCTGGGCTAAGGCGGACACACAGCAGAAGCTCTAAAAAGAACATCTCGATTTTGAAACATTTTTCATCTGTGCTCCGATCCTACTGGCCTTAGCGTGATGATATATGCCATATATATAATATACCCATTCTCGATGAATGAGCTATATAACACTGAAAGAATTATTCCAATCGGATCAGTAGTTCCTGAGATTACTCCTTATACAACGCCACCACGTCACAAACTCACGTCACAAACTTTACCTCTTTATAATATTAGTATAGATGAGGCTAAAAAGTTAAGGGACTAAAACTTCTTTGTGACGATGTGAATAGGATTTTATATGAATGAAAATGTGTAACGAAACAGAGAAAGCTATATACCTATAGGTTTTAGGCTGTGAGAATGAGATAGAACGTTATTAATGTACTCGAAATATATACAAAGAGAGAGTGGTAGATACGTTGTAATCTATATTATATTATTGATGTGAAACATCTATAGGCGCACCCTAAACCTGATTTTGTTTTTGGCGACGCGTGATGACACACAACACAAACGTTGAACTAATAACGAAATACTCAAAAACATTTGCAACCTTATCTGTATAGACATAAGATTCAAATTGTTTTTATTTAACATTCTGTGACGTCACATACATGCGAGACAAACGTGTAGATAGAAATATTTTGTCGCCAACGTCCATACTACGTTGAAAACACCGGTTCTCGTCGGAGTTACGATCGGACCGTCGACTCGAACGGTTGTCCGTTTTGCTGCGCGCACTAAGTTCGATTTTAATACTCGTGATTTAGTGACGTCAGTTATTGTTTGATTCCGATCCGGCACACCTGCGCTGCACACCTGCGTTCCACACCTGCGTTCTTTTTCCTGGAACTGAGTGAGACCTTTCCTTTGTATTTATTTATTGCTTTATCTATTTCTTGGTATATTTATTTATTTACTCATTTATTTATCTATTTATTTACGTATTTCTTTAATTCTTCAGTGATTTATTTATACATTTATTTACTTTTTATTGTTTGTTTATTTAAGTAGTCTTATGTTATTTTTCCCCTGTCTCGCTCAGGTACTTATTTGCGTTGTTTTCCTATTTTGTTTAGTTTTAAACAGCTCCCTTTGATCCGGACTCGGGATAGTCCGTTAAATTCATTAAGGCGCCCCCCCCCTCCCTCTGGCAGGGAGGTTTTACATGTCTTCCTCCGCCCCACTCCCCTCCTCAGGCCCCGGTATGGCCTCCGAACAAGAGATCAGTCTCTTAGAGACTGAGCTCATTAGCCTCCGCGGCTTCATAGCCGCTATCTGTCCTCGTCTCGTAGACGATTACGATGCGTACGCTGCAAAGCGTCGCACCGAGCTCCCTCATTCCTCGAAGCCCGCTCCCTCGATCTATGCCAAGATCGAGGCTTCCAACAACTTCCCAATCCCAGCCGATCGCGATAGCGATGACTCCGACTCCGACTCCGGCTCCGACATGGAGCAAGACCCTCCTGCTCAGCAGGATCCCCCTGCCGAGCAAGCCCCTCAGGCTGAGCAAGCCCCTGCTGCGGACGATGGCTTCACCACCGTCACGCACCGCAAACCGCGCAAGAAGCGCTCGAACTCCTCTTCCGATCCGGAGGACAAATTGCCCTCTAAAAAGATCGCAAACGTCGATGGCGCGAAAGTGCCAAAGGCGACACCAGCGCCCTCTAGACCCGACTCGCCCGTGGCTGCGGGTTCCGCAGTTTCGGGCAAGAAGCCCCGCCCACCGCCCCCCGTTACGATCCAAGACAAAGCGTCTTGGGTTGAGATTTCTAGCCTGCTGGAAACGGCAGGTATCCCTTACACCTCCGCCGTGAATACCGCTGTAGGTATTCAGGTGAAGGTAGCCACGTCCACCGCCCATCGCAACCTCACTCGTTTCCTTCGGGACAACCAGTGGGGCTATTTCACGCACTCTCTCGAAGAGGAGCGTAAACTACGGGTTGTGATCCGTAGAGTCCCCTCAGAACTCCCGACTGACGACATTTCAGACGACCTCAAGGAACAGAAGATTCCTGTTCGCGAGGTTCATCGTATGCGCTCTCCGCGCACCAGGGCTCCATATGATATGGTTCTCGTTGTCCTCGATCGCACCCCTCAGGGGAAAGCGATTTTTAATCTTACATCCCTTTGCGGCCTCTCCGGCGTCATAGTCGAGCCGCCGCGCAAAACGTCTGTGCCCTCGCAGTGTCACAACTGCCAGGTGTACGGACACTCCGCACGAAACTGTCGCCTGAAACCCAGGTGCGTTAAGTGCCTCGGCGACCACTCCACTAGGGAGTGTTCTCGCACGAAAGACGCCTCCGACCCTCCGAGCTGTGTTCTGTGCCGCGGCGTGGGCCATACCGCGAATTATCGCGGATGTCCCCGCGCCCCGCGCACAAAGCGCCCTCGATACCCCAGGCAGGCGTCGCCGTCTAAGACGGCCGCTGCCCCCGCCCGTCCTCGACCTCCGCCTCTCATGTCTCGAGAGGCCTTCCCGAACCTGCCGGGCACGTCTCGTGCACCGGCAGCGTCCGTACCCGCGACTAGTGCGCCCCCCCGCCCCTACCGGGCCCCTCAGGCCCCGTGGGCTCCTAAACCCGCGTCCCAGCACACTCCCAAACCTCCGGCGGCTAATCCTTCACAGGATGACCCCGCATACTCCTTTTCCCTATCGAGTATTGACTACGCAGGTCAACTACTCATTTTCCACGAGATCTCGGAGATCTCGGCGTACGAAGAGTGCTCTCGTAATCCGCTACTAGGTGCCGTCACGGCAATCCATAGATTTCCAGCCATCGCGGCTACACTACAACGGCTCGCGCGCGCAGCTGTTAAAAAATAAATAACTCAAATAAGATAGAGTAAATCGCGTATTTACGTCTATCTTCCCCTAAAAATAACCGTCAAACAATAATAATAATTTTTGTTATGTCTATTTTTAGATTACGGCGCCGTCGCCCTTAAGTAAATTTAAATTCGATCTTATTAAATGCGTGTTGCGCCCGCGCTTTTGTAATCGATCCTTTTTAGCTCCCGCACACATCGCGGTTCTCAGTAATATCTCGAGCCTAGGTCGTCCCCGCGCGGAGCCCTCGTGATATTATTATCGCGATACAGTGACTCACCTACATCACTTGAACACACATATGAGATCATCTCTCTCACACACGTGCACATATATACACATGGTGGGAGGGTTTTGTTTTTTCCCCTCATCGAACTGAATCGAATAGTTTTAGTTCGTTTCAATCCGATATACACGTATTCATTTGTGAATCATGCAATTTCGATTGTATGGTTCACAAATGTATATATGTATGAATAGCTTAGAATAGTTAGCTAGGACAGACGCGTCTTTTTCCAGGTAACAGCCCAAGCCGAGGTGTGCGTGCATCCTTGTGTATGTTACCTAAAACCCAATTCGGTTCTGTGCCTTAAGCGCCAACCTTAGTAGTCCGGTGAAGCTGTGAAGACCCTGCCGGGTCAATAGCGTAGTCAGTTCGAGAAAGAAAAAAAAACATAAAAGAACAGATTACGACAGGAACCAGCTATGACATAATGAAAAGATAAAGCATTACAAATTTGTTCCATAAAATAATGACTTCTTATTTTATTACGTAAATATTATTATTTTTTTAAATACCAAATTCAAGTAGCGTTTGGCGGCATTTATCAAAGGGCGCTTAGTTGTCGGCGCGTGCCGCATAACACTAGTAGACCGAGTGACCCACAAAAGAGTTTGAATCTTATGTTTATACGGATAGGGTTGTAAATGTTTTTGAGTATTTTGTTAGTAGTCCAAAGTTCGTGTTTTAACATGTAGATTTGCAAATGTGACATCACGAAATCTTGGACCCACCTACTCCCTTAACGTGTGTCGTAATTTATGGATGGTCTTTAATGGTGTTGATAGTACATGCCAAATATTAAATCTTAACTTCAGTAAAACAATTTAGATATAGCAATTAAATATTCCGACGCTTAGTGGCAGCGTATTCGTGCATAACATTGATGTTTCACATCTGCCAGGTGTCCCGTGACGGCTTAATTTTTTATATGTATAGATATCGTCATCAATAGTTTATGTTGATGAGTTTTTCTTACGCCATAAATGATAGCTAGCGCTTACTTCTTGATATGTGAATCAATAAAATAAAATTATTTATGTGAAATCTGTCACCGGTTCGGAAAACAACACAGTCATCGAAAAAACCCGACAAGAAACTCTTTATCTTTTTAACACATATACAACAAAAAGTGTCCTAAAATTCAACAAATAAGTGATACGTCATAAATACTTTACTCGAGAAAAAATTGAAAATTTAAAAAAATCTTGAATATTTTTTTCATTGTGAAAAAAAGAGTAATCCTTAAAAATGGACACTCTTTGTATTTTTAAGTACCATTGCTACAATTTAATAAATACTTTCGTGTATTTTTTGTGTTGACAACGTAAGGACAACTACTATCTATCACAACCACTAAAAATTCGGCAATCAGGCATTCTGGCCTGTAGTTTTTCCAAAAAAATCACCCCAAAATTATGTTTGCTTCTTAAATTTTGTAAAATTTAACTTTCAGTCTAGTTTCACTCATCGTGGTGAAAAAAATAGTATTGTCAAAAAATCTTAAAAATTGACGTAAGTAATTATAATTCCAAAATGGTATTATATTATGGGCAAACTAGCCACAAAATATACATATGTATTTTTTCTGAATAACAACAATATCTTGCAAATTGTTAGTGTTGATATAAATCACTTTAATAGTATGAATTTAATCATCAGAAACATATATATAAGTATAAATACACATATAATTGATTTCTATATTATGCAGCAACGATTTTCTTTCAAATAGATATATTATGTTAATAAGTATCGTTGTAGGCAATACTGCTCAACCATCTAGAAAAGCTCCTAGTTCAATGAACTGAGACTTTCTGGATTGAGCAGTATTTGGTAGTTTAAGGATTTTCGTGCAAAAATCGAATTTACATGGGGCGTCGAAGCACAGAATAAACGACACTGTATTATCAGCGAATATTCGAGAAATTTTGTATCTTTTTGTGTTTAGCCAGACACACTGTGATCATGAAAATTTGTGACGGGAATGACGAGCATACGACGACTGACGAATGACGACTTCTTTATAAACTTAAACAGCTGAATATTGGAAGTGATTTTGTCAATTGTAGAACGCTTAAAAGTTTAGTGACCGAAAAAATAATTGATATTTTATGTATAAATAGATCATAAGTAATTAATTTTAAAAGTAATAATTATTATCAAACTATTTAAATAATTAATGTTTTTAGAATATACTAGAGGGCCAGGCAGACGTTGTCCCACCCTGATTAAAAAAAATCCTTAACAAATTATATACCAAAACGTTCCTCGTGAATCACTGTACCTACTGGTGAAAACCGCATGAAAATCCGTTCAGTAGTTTTTGAGTTTATCGCGAACAGACAGACAGACAGACAGACGCGGTAGGGGACTTTGTTTTTTACTATGTAATGATTATAGTTAATAATTTTGACCCACTTTCTCATTTTCGTGAATATTTTAAATACATAATAAGTACGGAAAATCATTACATAGTATAAAGCAAAGTCCTCTCACGTCTGTCTGTCTGTCTGTCTGTTCGCGATAAACTCAAAACTAATTAACAAATTTTCATGATGATTTCAGGGCGGGAGAACATCCGTCGGGCCGGCTAGTTCAATATAATTTAATGAAAACGTATTGCATTATTATAATATTTACTCAAGAAACAATTATTATTCGTAAAAAAATTATCTCATCTCTAGAGAACGTTTATAAGCAATCTTTGGGACAAAGTTAAACATAAAAAAGTCAGTTGGCTAATTTATTAAAATAAATATTGCGATGTAACCACTTACAGAATAAATAAATTAAAATAAATATATATGTATATTTATTAAGATATAATAAATTGAAACTATTATAATATCTTCAAATAACACGACTATTATAAATATATAGACTATTTTGTACTTTACCAGTACATAGAGTGATTCATGTCGAAGATTTAGGCACTCGTAATTAGTCAAGGTTTTTTTCTCAATATCTCATTACAAGTATTAAATCACAATTTGTTTTTTTTAGAATGGCAATATCCATTTTTCTTTGGGGAAAAACTAAGCAATACTGATATTGAAAGTGTGATTCCCCTATTTCTCGGGGTTGCTTGGTCATGAAATATTTACTCATTATCAGGAAAATAAATACATTGTTAAAATGTAATTAATACATATTTTTATATTCTGACATTATAGGATATTAAATTTAATAATATTATAGCATAAAAGTATATTATTAAACTTTAGTCGAAATAGATTAAACGTAAGTAAATGATTCTATTTTTTGTTTATATATTTTGACATATGTTTCACTTCGCAATATTAACGTTTGTACGAGAAAGAAAAAAGTAGTCCGGTGAAGCTGTTAAGACCTTGCTAGGTCAATAGTGTAATCAGTTCGAGAAAAAAAAACTTTGTACGAGAATGAATGACACACTATAGTAATAAGAATCTAGTTTAGATTTAATGTTTTTTTAAATTAGAAATAAAATAATTAACACACATAAAATAGTGAGTTCATTTTATAATACATTTTAACGATTTTATTACAAATAATTTATTAACCTATATAATTATGTTAGCGTGCGTTTCAGTAGTCGGGAGGTTATTGATGGATTTGGTGGAATTTATATTACAACATGGCAACACAAATTATGTCTATTTAAGGCACAGAATAATAATAATCCTAGGCGGACATCTAGTGTTGTTCTTATGGCACGTCTCGTCGTTTAGTTCAAGACTAAAAAATTGCTATTAATTACTAAGGATTATTGTATTATCTATTTTATATAAACCTCGCAGGTTAAAAGTTTTATACTTATAATCTAGTTGAGCATTAGACAAGAATGAATAATCAAATTCGTGAATAATAGTGCTCTTAGCTTTGTGCTCTTTGTTCGTTGTTGTGTTATTTTTACGACATATCTAAAAATAGTATAAAGGGATTATATTATTATTATAATTTGTTTACTTACTTAACATGGAAAAACGTAGTAAGGAAGAAGCGAAATCTCTTAGGGGCTTAATAAACGAAAGAAAGGAAAAAAAGGAGCACTCAGAAAAAAATTTACCGCGAGTTCTCGCCGCGAAGAGATTAAAATTCTACAAAGCAATCGGTAAACGCGATCTTATCGAAGTTAATGATAGTGAAGTGAATTCCGATGATGAGAATTTATCTTTAGAGTGTTTGTGCTGGTCACCACTGTTTCAAGATAGTTCCGATGAACACATCGTTTTTGATGACTCGGTGGTGATAGAAAAGTTTAAAAAAATAAAATGTCCACAGTTCAACTTACGTGAGTATATCCACACAGTGAAATGCTTGTATCGTGATTGGTTGATTAAGGATACAAACTTCATTGATTTTACTTTCTATAATACTTTACTATATCTATTGGCGCATTCCAGAGATTACAATGAACCGTCGAAAAACCTTTACTCTTTCTTTGAAGAAGGAACAGAAGAAATTTTAGTACATGTTGACGATGACATGATTACAGGTAATTTGCCGGGCGACACAGAGTACGTCAGAAACCTAAACAAGTTAATCGAAGACCTGCTGTGTGAGTATAACGAAGATAAATATCAACAGCTCAATTTGAATGTTACTTATTTGATACTATTCATTGCTCGGAGGATTGTGAAGTCTGAAAAGGAATTTAGAAGAGCGCTTCTGTCAAAAAAGACACACCAAGATTTTGCGATTCTCTGCCCGAATCCGCTTGACGGTGATCTACCACCATTAAGTGAAAACAATAAGTTAAGTTTCGAAATAGTTAAACCTGTAACGTTGATTAATCTTATTTTATACGGTTACTTAAACAGTAAAGGTAAAACGAGGAAAGTTTTCAGACAAACTTGTGTAAATCACATGCGATATAATGGATTAGGTCTTGCGAAATTATTTTATGAAGTTTCTAAACTGTACGCTATAAATGAATATAAATTATGGGATATAATGTCAAATTATAGAGATTGTTGTCAAGCTTTGTTCTCATTAGCCGACTTAGCACACGTACAAAACGAAATGATCAACTCCGTTCCACCAAAAACTTATAAACTCTTTCCTTTCTGCCGTTTACTGCAACAATGCTACCACTCGAATTTAACAAGTAAACATTATAAGAATTTTATCGCTTGTTACGCTTTAGCTGTTTTAGTCGATCTTAAATTGGGTTTAGAAACATCGTTTGCGCGAAAAGCTCACTGGACTGGCTCCCGTTCGCGAATTTGGAAAGGCCAAGGGGAAAATATAGCCAGAGATATTTATAAAAAAATTAATGACGATTTACCTTAAAGCTTTTGGTTTTACGCTTCTCTGATATGACATTTTAAATTCTTGAATATAATATTACGTGATAATTTTGTAAATGTGTTATTTCAATTTATGTTTTGACTATTTATAACTTAAAAATAACTTGTATATAAATTGTAATTAAAAGTCAATATAATTATAATGATCGTGTTATTTTTAGATATAATTATAGTTTAATTTATTATATTTTAATAAATATACCTATATATTTATTTTTAATTATTTATTCTGTAAGTGGTTACATCGCAATATTTATTTTAATAAATTGGCCAACTGACTTTTTTTCGTTTAATTTTGTCCCAAAATTTTTTATAAATGTTTTCTATGGTTTTTAAATAATAATTGTTTGTTGAGTAAATATTGTAATAATGCAATAAGTTTGAGATTTCGTTAAATTATATTGAACTAGCGTGCCCGACGGACGTTATCCGTAAAATGATTATAAAAAACTTTGACAGATTATATGCCTAAACCTTACTCATGAATCACTTTAACTACTGGTGAAATCCTCATGAAAATCCGTTCAGTGGTTTTGAGTTTAACGCGAACAGACGGACGTAGATCTTTGTTTTATAATACGCAGGGCTTATGGTGGTTGTACGAATGCAATATTGCATACATTTATTTTCCTAAAATGCAACATTACTTGTTATAAATGTATGGGTTTTCTGTTTCTGTTGTTCTGTTTTCTTTTCTTCGCAAGAAAAAAATATTGATCGTTGTCAAATGTTCTAGACTTTTCTTTTTTTATTATTTATTTTTGCACTTATGTCAATCGAGGATAAAATAAACACTTTACAATAAGCTAAATACTGTTATCAAATAATATTAATTTTATATTGATGCCAGCTTATTTTACATAATGAAGTAGTGGACTGGCATTTGGTTCATATTATGTTAAATAATATCTACACCCCACAGTTATGTATGTCCGAGCTCAATAAACCCGTAGTCCAGTGAAACTGTTATGACCTTGCTAGGCCAATAGCGTAGTCAGTTTTGCATTCTGTAAAGGACCGGCATTATCTAAATACTAGAAACTGTAACAAACTGGTCGTCCCATGTTTCAGACTTAGCAAAACCAGTAATGGTTTCTTAGGTAATAGTATTAGGGTTTACAATAAACTCCCAAAAATATTACCGATTTGCCGGACTGTAAGTTTAAGCGCCATGTCAAGCTGGTTCTAGTGTTGAAAGGCTATTATAGAGTGGATCAATATGTGAACGATGGTGATGTCTGGAATTGCTCCTCTCTGTGCATCCACTAAAAACGGTATTGTAGCGTATAATGTATTCGAAATATACATATATGTTAAAAATATGTACCCGATCGAGTTTCTTGACGGTTCTTCTCGATGACTGGGTTGTTTTCCGAACCAATGGTATTCTTTGACGTTCATAAGTGCCTTATTAGGGCCTAAACTGAATAAAGTATTTTTGATTTGATGATTTGGTTAGAGTTCGAGAAAAAAACACGATAAAACCATAGTTTTGAGATGAGTCACAAAGGTGAAGTGTTTTTTTGACATGAATAAGCGAAATATTCCAGTGGCACCACACTACATGTGTGAAAAATATGAAACTGTATACATGTCTTGTCTTTAAAATCGCTAATACGTCAGAAAAAGTTAAATACATATTGAATACTTGTCTTAAAAAGGTTACGAAATAAATGCATCGATTGCCCGAGGCAAGTTCGCGTTATCTTTTTTCGCAAGTCGAACCTAACGTAACCAAAGCGAGACAAGAGCAAGATGGTGAACATTCAGCGACCGCGGTGCATTTAATATGAGACCTATTTAAAGCCAATTCCAAGCCAAAGCCAAATAAGGTTCAATACATATTCAACTTTTTAGTAATAACACCGACAAAGTCTAAAAAAAGCAGTCTCATAAGGACTGCCAACAGAAGTGAAAACTCAAAACAATGAAATAAATTTATTCTCTTTTGAGTTTATTGAAATTATTAATATTAGTATGGTTATCATATCTATTGGTACTAGGCGCAGTAATTATACACATTTTTATAATGTCTGTTCATCAATCAAACGTGTGATTAGCTGCAAAATATCAATATTACATGCATATGCCCCTATACTATGCGTCGCTAGTGTGACGCAAGCCGCGCAAGCGTAATACGGCTGGTCATGCTTACGTAGCATGTCATGACGAGAAATTATCAATGTATCTCCTGCCAAAAATACCGCTCAACGCGCCTAAAGAAGTTTTCATTTTAACAAGAAAATAGAAAATCTCTTGAGCTTTATAATGAATGAATGAATGAATATTATCTATAAAAAAAACTCAAAAAAGTTTGTAATGTATATATAAGATTTTATATAACTATATTCTTGAAATATTCAATTCTAAAACCCAAGTAATCTTACTTCATAAACGTACCTTTACTGTGATAATATTATGAAGAGTCGGTGAGATAAGAACGCGTATAAACTGCACGCCAAAAGGGGGCGCCTTAGTATCGAGCAGACATCGCCCTCGTATGTGGGGGAGAGGGGGAATGGAATATTGCAATATGCAAATTTTTCTCAATATATCTAATGACATTCCTTTCTTAACTTTGTAGCGGATCTACTAAAATTGTCTATGGTTACATCGGGTGTTTTGGAACTAGTTTATACATGACTACACGGAAAGAAGATACTGTGTTTTCGCGTGTATATTTATTTAAAACACTCCGAAGCTTAAATAACTTGATGGATTTTAGTATTTGATATGTTGATGCATTTGTTTTAATTCTGTGGGTATCGCAAGTTATATAATAATGAGGTATGACCGTCTGAATCAATAAAATATGATAACAACTGATGTACTAATATAACTAGAACAAATGTAGTGCTTATTAAGTTAATGAAGTCAAAATCAAAAACACTTTATTCAATTTAAGCCCTAGGAAGGCACTCATGAACGTCAAAACTACCACCGGTTCGGAAAACAACCCAGTCATCGAGAAGAACCGGCAAGAAACTCGATTAATTAAGTATAGTTTTCTTCTTGTTTTTTACTATTAATAACTTGTTTTACACTTACCTGTCCGATATTCAGACTATATTTTCTTAATCTGGAAGACTAACCTCTGCCCGCGACTTCGTCCGCGTGGAATGCGTGAGGCTGACGCTAACACGCAGCGGAAGCTCTCGAGAGGAAAAAAACCCGTATTTTGAAATATTCTGCATTGGTGCTCCGCTCCTATTGGTCATAGCGTAATAATATAACCTTCCTCGATAAATGAATTGTATAACACTGAAATAATTTTTCAAATCGGACCTGTAGTTCCTGAGATTACCTCTCTACAACGTCACTAACTACACAAACCCACAAAGTCACAAACTTTAACTCATTATAATATTATAAGTATTAAGTAATAAGTATAGATGAAAGAATAAAATGATTGAATGTAATAGAGTAAAGTACTTTCTGAAAGGGTTCGCCAGAATATACCTTCACTACTTGCACTAATATATATATCAAGTGTCAGAGAGATGGTTATGCTGAGATATTTTGTTTTACTATGAACACGTTTATCTCACTACCAGACACATTTGAGAAAAAAAAATGTATGTTATCATTACATATTATAAAACAAAGTCCTCTGCCACGTCTGCCCGTCTGTTTGCGATAAGCTCAAAAATGACTGAACAGATTTTCATGCGGTTTTCACCAGTAAATATAATCTATATTCATGAAGAACTTTTAGGTAAATAATTTATCATTTTTTTTAGTATCATGCCGGGACAACGTTCGCCGGACCAACTAGTAGTCTATATATTGTGAAAGGTTATATACTAGTTAAGTTGAAGCTAGATCCCTTTGAAACAGTTATCACAAAAAGTGTTGGTCAGAAAGTAAAGACAAGGGAGGCGAGTGCAGCAAGACGCAGGATATCGGGGCTGAAACTGGTTCGAGCTCCGATAGAAACCGAGTACTCACTCACAGATAAAGGCCGAACTGTGAATGCTAATATCAGGTAATAGCCTGCTATGGAAATGCTATACTAATAAGGAAAAGTTAATCAATAATGTTACACATTACGTATAATCAGCCAGTCGGTCAAGAAAACCAATAAACACTCTGAAGGCACTGTGACTATTTATCCGGGCAGAGCTTCGCCTTACAGTAACTTCCACATAGTAGTGCTCGTAGATCAGTGACATCTTGCCCTATATATGCTGAACTCCCACCAACCGGGGTGAATAATGAATAGCCGACCAATAGCGTTCGAGGTCATTAGTAACACCCCCGATAAAGTCAATAGCGCGGTATCGCAGGTCAATAGTGGTTCCCCGGGTGGCGTTGTAGTCTCGCCTCTCGGATATGTCATAGTGGTACCGGACGTAGTCATTAACATATTAGTATTAGTTTTCATCTATTTTCTTGATAAATTTGGGGTGTATACATACCAGTTAACAGACTACTTATCAATTATCTTCTATATTTCGCAAAATAAAGTACTTTTTAAAATTATTATTACTTATTTTGTTACGTACTGAACTGTATATTGGTAAAAACACACTTGGTCGTATATGGTAAACACGTAAACCTAGAAAGGGATTACTGGTTCTCAATAGCCGGAACACACGTATGCCTACGTGCTTCACAAGAGATTTTCAACTCGACATTCTATGGTCTCCTATGTTTATACAAACATGTTTTTTATCTGAACCTTTCTAATATTAAAAAAACTTATTAAAATACGAGGGTTAAGGATAAATATAGATAAATTCAGCTAACCAAAATTTCACTGTGGTAAATGACGGTAAAGACTCCCCCCATAACTCATCTTTTATTTGCGTTGGCGTACTTCCTTTCAAAAACAAATATTTTATGACTGCTCGATATTCGATTTCTTCCATTTGCACAAAAATACCAACATCGGCTCACTCAAAATACTGTCAAATAAAAACTGCTCGTCCAAAATGGCTGAAACTTTAGTGTTTTACTGTCAAAAGATGTGCAACTACATTCCCTGACTTTTATTGACCAGTGCTGCCATCTTCACGTTGATGTCGGAAACTTTTCAGACCACCATCGCACGTTATTGGTATTTATCAGTATCATATACGTACCATCATTAATTTATACATATAGATAAATTGATTCGTAAGACAGTTTAATGGCGACCTTTAAGCTGTAATTGAATTGTTAAAGGAATTAATTATAACCATGACGCTATTATGTACAAGAGATATTAAATGTTTATCTGATCTTTATCCGGATAATTGCTAGTTGCCAACATCAGGCACACCCGTACGTGGGCATCATATTATGGTTGCGTAATTGGCGAGGTACTGTACTCTAAACGTTTATTATTGTTATATATGTATTTATATATATAGGCATTATGATTAGACTTATGATCAGTCTTCGATAGACCCACGACAGGGTCATAGGCCTTTTCCCAAAAGAAAGTACGTACGGGCATAATCACCACGCCAGCGTACAACGTATTGGAGATTTCAAACTCTGAGAAAACCACAGTTCTAAATTTGATAGTGAAGAACTAAAATGTTGACTTCACTTCACCTATCAATGTAGGCAGATAATATTTTAAGAAACTCAACGATTGTTATTTGTAAAAACTTCATTCCATATTCAGTACGCAACGTTTTGAGAATATGGTAGAAGTATTACTGCAGGGGGTCCACCGATACCAGCAAAATTTTGAAAGTGATCTATGAGAATAAAGTTTGGGAACAACTGATTTTGACGATTTAAATAATATGTTTAATGGTGGTAGAGACACGCTAATGGTGGTAGAGCCACGCTGAAACGATTACAGGTTTCAGCATGAATCGGTCGGCTCGTCCGGGGTAGTACCACCGTCTCATAGAAAACCGACGTGAAGTAACAGTGCTTGCATTGTTGCGTTTCGTTCGGTCAATGAGAGCGCCGGAGGCCCACCTGATCACTTATCATCAGTTAACTTAACCTGTTCGTTTGCCATATGACAACAAAAGATGTTTTATAGCATGTAAAGTATATTTCTTCTTAACTATATTATTTATATACAGATTTAACCTGATATTTAGATTTAACCTGAATCAATTTTTATTTCAACCAACAAAATATCTTTATGGTTTTTAATTAATTAGTAATGACAAAATTTTATCAATTACTTTAAAATCGATAAAAGAGTTACTAAGGTTGATCCTTAGTAGCAACGGCAAAAGTAAAATTATACAAATAAATGACAGACCAAAATTAGTTTGGAAAACTAAAACAAAACTCAAACCAAATAGATGATAATTACTAAGTACTAGACAAATTCTCTACGATAATGCTATGGTTGCCAAACTGTATTTTCGTTACATAATAAAGTAACAAATAACAATAAAGTATTTCTTTCTCTCTTTACATAAATATAACATACAAGCCAACAAAATCTGCGATAAAATTGCTAAATATTATGAGAGATGATACATTATCCACTTATATTATTTTAAACATTTTATTACGCATTTATTTCACTAATCGAACATATGGTAACGTATTTACTATTTTGTCGTCTAATGTTAGTTCTTTTCCATACATTTTTAAGAGTTCTAACGCGACTCCGTTGGTCCAACCGAACCCATCTTGAACGACGTACTCGCCGCCTCCGCCGTGGTGGCCAGGTTGCACAGCGCTGTACTTCTCAAACATCTTATTCCAAATTTTGTAACCAATGTAATTAGCTCGTATCCATAACTCGGCTTGATCTCTGGCCAACTGACGCGCTTCGTCCAAACCGCTCATCTCTAGTCCACCGATTAAAATGCTCTGTAAAGGTGGCCAAGCATTTGGATAATCCCATTGCTCGCCAGAATGAATAATCGAAGTAGGAATCCCTCCAGGATAGTTTAACACACCGGAAGATAGAAGATATCTGACTAATTTGGCAGCGTAACGCGGAGCATCGTATTCCTCAACTGCCCCAGCCCAAAGCGGTGTGACGCAGCTGGGATAAAATTGCTTTCTAGGCGACTTAGCTAAAGCATCGTAATCGTACCAGACTCCGTCTTCAGGGTCCCACATAACACTGTCAATAGCGTTTCGCCAGTACTTTGCTAGACTCCACCACTTTTGTGCTTGTCGCCTGTCTTTAAGATGGTTTCGAAAGTCGCCTACCAGCTCTAGGGCTCTAGCGAAGATGGCGTTTAAATCGACAGGCAATATGCGGGTCGCGTGGACATCGGTCAAATTACCTACCGATTCATTGCCGCTAGGCACGAACCAACGCGTGGAGAAGTCCCAGCCACTTTCGGCGGCGCTTTTTATTTCTGTGAAGAAATTTTCACGTGTCTCGTCATTGGGTAAAAAACGTGAGGTCGTGTAATCTTCGTAATAGGATTCTGGACGAGGACCCTTCATTTCTCTGTTGGCTATGTACCGGAGCATCACATAACGCTTGTCGTTCACTTGTATTGCCACTTTTTTTGTCTCCAACCAGTACTGCAGTTCCTTTTCGAGCGTAACAATATTTCGTTCCAGCCATGCGATATCTCCTGTAGCTTCAAAGTAGTCAGAGACCATAGCGGCAAGTAAGGGGGGTTGACTTCTCCCAAGATAGTAGATCCGACTACCGTTAGGTACGTATCCCCATTTATTAACAAGGTACAAAAGATTTTCAATCATTCCTTTAGCTGTTTGCGTCATGTTACTTATCAGAAGACCGCGGACCATCCAGAATGAATCCCAATAATATAACTCCTTAAACCGTCCGCCTGGAACTATGAATCCGTTTGGCACGTAAAGGAAACTGTAGCGGTCCGGTTTCTCTACGACATCGGTGCTGACTTTTCGACCTAATTTAGCCCATATACCTACCACGTTTTTTGCAAACTCCTTGAGCTTCAAATCTGCAATTTCGTTAAGGACAGGCGGGTCAGGATCGAAATCCGGCGGTTTCCAAGCTTCGAGTTCGTTTCCATCTTCAAAATGTTCATCAACGAAGCTGGAGAGTTGGTTGTGTGTAGGTGTTCCACCAGACTTCTTGATTAGTTCCACGAAATCAGACATCGTTTCGTTTTCACTGCGAACTAACTTCAAATCAACGAACGTTTTCGAATCGGGAAATATTCTAGCGAGCTGGACTTTGTGAAGGAGATCCCCAGCGCAATAGATAGATGAGTTGCAAACCGGTATTACGGGAAACGCTTGTACATATGCACCCAGTAACCCTAGTACTGGGTACAAGGGCAAACGTATCTTTAACATATTCGCTCAAATATTAGCTAATTAAATGCTATCTCGAATTTCATACGAGAGACGTAGACGCAGATTGAATATTGCGAGGCGAATGACCTAGTCTTTGATTATTGTGCTTACTTTTATTAAAATATTATTAGGTTTATACTGTATCATAAGATATCATTATTATGACGCGATGTGCACATGCCTATTCACATTGTTTGTATCGTTTGTCGATAGATGTCACTAAATATATGAAAAGTTATGCTTCCACTTTACGATGAATGATGTCGACATGGCATTGGTTTTTTTTTACGAAAGTTATTTTTATACACCACACGTATCGCATACGTGACATGTCATCAATTTATTCTGAATAGATACTAACCTAAAGTGATAATTCACAATAATCGATACGTCATTTTGTCAATAATACAAGAAATCTCTTTTTATCCTTGCTAAATCCATGCATCTCGCAATGTTCTGACGTGTGCACAGTATATAATATAATCATAATGGACTACATGTGTCAAATTTGCTCTCAAAATGACATTAAAATACGATAATAATGTTCCTGAATGCATTATTATTATTATTCTATAATTCAAAATTCATCAATGATTCGTATTTATTTGATGCTTAAATATACCGAAATGTATTTCAATTTTTGTTTAGAACTCGAATGAATTGATGAAAGCCATCTTTACATTTTTTAGTCATATTTAGTTCTACTATTATAACTATACTAGAAGCCTGAATTTTGATACGGTCACTATAAGGTTGCTAGGTTTACTAATTACGTAATAACTTAAGACAGAAAGTCACATAAGTAGGGACTTAAAAAAGTAACCGACTTGGTATTACATGGATCTCAGAACTTTTACTGTAAAATAACTGAGTTGCGAGACTTTTTATAAGTTTTGTTTTTGATGGCATTATATTTTGGTAAAGACTCTCTGTCTTTGCCGACTGCTAACTGGTACACGTGTACGTACATTAGGTCAACAGTTGAAGAAATAAATATTAACGTCAGAAAAATTATCCTACTCAAAGTATTAAATATGTCAACATACATAAAAAAACTAAATTTTAGAATTCGAAAACTGATGAAAATGTATTATTTACGCTTTTGTTTATTTCGTTTTCAGAATGTAGGTATAGTTTATGTGAATTACTTTTTCTTTCTTAGCAATTTCGAAAAATATCATGCAGTCACAAGGTTTACGTCCAAAGATCAATATAATGTTTATGTGGCAGCATGATTATATCCTAGTTAAGACTAGGTCTAATAGATGGCATTGTTATTATTTATGAAAATGTAGGATAAAACTATTAATTGTATAGAACTTTTATATTAAATATATTTTATTAGTATCAGTTCTATACATGATACATTTTTACTTATTCATTCTAGTTTGTGTGTATCATTATTGGAAAGAGATTAAGTTTGTACATTATAACAGTTAGTTTACGAAAATTATTTTGATTTTGTAAAAACCCAGTGATGAGAAATAACAAAAGCAGGTAAAAGTTTAATCATAATTGGTGAAAACATATATTAACGTCATCTATCGTAAAAAGGATGCACACATTGACTCTATGTATAGCTTTGATTTCAAATTTAACAAAAATACTTGAAATGTCATAAAACATTGATAGATGGCGGTATACTTAATCTCGAAGTAAATTATTTTTGAAAATACGTATTATACATAATATATTCCAAATACCGGAAAACAAATACAGAATTGTCTTAAGTGTGACTGAACAGTGAATTTCTGGAATTGAAAGTTGTCGAAATTTGGGCAAATAATGTTGAACAAACGATGGGCAAAAATGAGCAATCGATGGGCACCTTCTATAAATTTTCAAATTGTTACCCGAAAAATAAGGGGACATCTTCCCGGAGATGCAACTAAGGAGTGAAAGATCCACATGCGGCCCCGAGAGGCGTGGTTTGCCGACCACTGATCTAGGCCGACGGGGTTGCCCAATATCCTATCAAAACTATGATAATAAGATGTATCTCGTATTTATGGATATGTAAGATAATTCTAACAATAATTTAGGATAGGTATTTCTGGTGAGAGTCTCTTGGCTGTTTTAAATTTTTTTTTCACACCGTTTATAGAGTTTATCCTTGAATGTTTACCAATTCTGCCAATGAGGTCTACATTATCACTGTATTCACTGAGGAGGTGTGAGTCAATAAAGACACTGTTTTATCTCTTGGAATGGTATTTATTTTATAGAATTAACTAATACAATTATTAACACAAATTCATATACGGACGTATTCTACGATCGGTCGGAGGGGACTGCGGCCAGCAGCGTCGGGCGTTTATCTACGTAGACAAATTGCTATGCACGCGCTATACAGCTGTGTCGCTACAAATGTATATTACATTAATTAATTATAGGGGTAATTGATTATTTGTTTGGTGTTGGGGCATAGTTTCTATTTCTGTTTATAGGCATTTTAGTGTTTGCTCACAATCCCATCTGATATTAAATGTGGTCTAATATGTTAAGCACGTTAAATCTAGAAAAGGACTGACTGTCAAATGCAGCTGCCGGAATACACCTACAGGTGCTTAGCGGCAGATTTTGCAGATGGTACCTATCCAGGTGAACTTAGAAAGAGCCCTACCACCATGTTATGATCTCATCACGACATTTTCCTTCAACGAAAATTCCGACTCAGTAGTATTCCAATCTATGTCCACCGACGCTTTGTCCGAACCCTCTATCAACTAAGATGTAAGATAATTCTAACAATAATTTAGGATAGGTATTTCTGGTGAGAGTCTCTTGGCTGTTTTAAATTTTTTTTTCACACCGTTTATAGAGTTTATCCTTGAATGTTTACCAATTCTGCCAATGAGGTCTACATTATCACTGTATTCACTGAGGAGGTGTGAGTCAATAAAGACACTGTTTTATCTCTTGGAATGGTATTTATTTTATAGAATTAACTAATACAATTATTAACACAAATTCATATACGGACGTATTCTACGATCGGTCGGAGGGGACTGCGGCCAGCAGCGTCGGGCGTTTATCTACGTAGACAAATTGCTATGCACGCGCTATACAGCTGTGTCGCTACAAATGTATATTACATTAATTAATTATAGGGGTAATTGATTATTTGTTTGGTGTTGGGGCATAGTTTAGAAACTCTTTCTGTTTATAGGCATTTTAGTGTTTGGTCACAATCCCATCTGATATTAAATGTGGTCTAATATGTTAAGCACGTTAAATCTAGAAAAGGACTGACTGTCAAATGCAGCTGCCGGAATACATCTACAGGTGCTTAGCGGCAGATTTTCAAGTTGTGGATGGTACCTATCCAGGTGAACTTAGAAATAACCCTACCACCATGTTATGATCTCATCACGACATTTTCCTTCAACGAAAGTTCCGACTCAGTTCAAAGTGTTCGTATGTCCACCGTCGCTGTGTCCGAACCCGCTATCAACTAAGCTATCATCGCTTCAAAACTCCAACACTTTAATATGTCGTGTTTCAGGATTACCCGACGTACACTTAGTAACCGACCTGTGAATTAGTATGTTGGTCCTGTATCAGTGGTACTAAACATATGGTGATAATCCCAACAGAGTGACTCAGCTTGTCACGATTCCTGATCAAATGAAATCAAAAATGCTGTATTCAATTTAGGCCCCGAGTAGGCGCTTATAAACGTCAAAGCTACCACCAGTTCGGAAAACAACCCAGTCATCAAGAAGAACCGGTAGGAAACTCGATGTGGTTTATCGTTCGCTTACACATATTTCTACAAACATAGATACTTACATTCGTTTTTGGTGGATGCACAGAGAGGAATGTCATTTCCAGACGTCACCGTCGTTCATATATTGTTCCATCCTATAGCTTTTAGACATTAAAATCCGCGTAACATGGTGCTTGATCAGTCACTGTATATCGAGCTCTTAAGAAGCTTGCAGGTCGGCATGGTAAGGACAAAGGACGATGAATGGAAAATGTATCGTAGACGCTCTAAGTGACCCTCTCCGCCAACGGAGGAACCGGCGGGAGGAGGCGGCGCTTTGCCCCGCTCATCCCGCCACCGTAGTCGGACCTGAGGGGATGGGCCGGGGGGGGCATCTCCTCATTGCACAATCCTCACTGGTTATTACAATGTGCCCAGCCTTAAAGATATTTACAAGCTCAATGACAATAAACATTTACGTGGTCATCCCTTAAAACTTTGTGAAACGTTAGCAAAAAGAAACCCAGTCAAGCACTTCTTGCCTAATAGAGTGGTCGCAGCATGGAATAAACTACCGGAGAAAGTTGTGATGGCTCCCACTATAAACTCTTTTAAGAATAGTTTGGACCACGAAGATATCTCCAAGTTATTTAATACACACGCATCAGCTTATTAGCTGCTAGTGTGTTATACCAAATAATAATAATAATAGTAATTTCCCGCGGCTTTGCACGCGTTTTCTACGTTGTAATTATTTTCGACCATTTATTCTATATCTGTATATATAAAAGAAGCACTGATTGATGAATTACAGGTAAATGACGGATTTTTATACAAATTATTATTCATCTTTTCACGAACTTAGGAGTAGAATTTCTAAAAATTCTTACTTAGTCCTTGTCTACAGTGTAAAAGGAACCCGCATGCACATTTTCACGGCCATATGTCAGTCAGTTGGTTTTTCTTTTCTTTCTTTTACTAACGGGCCCGGCAGACGTTATCGCGCCCTGATAATTAAAACACCTTGACAAATTATATACACTAAACCTTCTTCATGAATCACTTTATCTACTAGTGAAAACCGTATGAAAATTCGTTCTCTCGTTTTTGAGTTTATCGCGAACAGACAGACAGACAAACGTGGCAGACGACGTTATTTTATGTAGTGATAAATGTGTAACAAAAATATTTATACATCATAAACTTATATAACAACAAAGGAACCAAAATATTACAATTATATGGAATGCATTTCTTTTTAACAATAATTAAATTCGTCTTTTTTTATTACGTATTTGACAACATTGTTTTGATCGATTGCATTTTGCGTTAATAATAAGTATTACGTCCATACTTGACAATACTTTATTATGCAAACGAGTAGATTTTTTAGAAATATCCAGTGTACCTTTTAGAACTACGTTTACATAATGAATTAGCTAACTATAATGAAAAAAACATAGAGAACATACTTTCTATATAGTAGATAATATATTGACAATAAAACATAAATAGCATAACAAATATTGAGCACAAAATAATAAGTTAAGTATTTAAAAAATAAAATACAAAATATTTACCTAAATTAAATCTATGGCACTAATTCTATTATACCATATTATTATAACTTTCATATTCAAGAGATTTATCGTTCGTTTTCTCTTATAACAATTTATCGGGACTTTAAAAATGCCGAGTATGTGGAAAGATGTTAAATAAAAATAAAAGTGTTTTCTCAAAATCATCCAACTTAAGTACAAAAAGACTCACTATTTCATATTTTAAAAATAAACTTTTATCCCTATTCTTATTTATAACTCTACTTTTACTTGAATCAGTTTACATGTCCCCGCTAAAATGCAAATATCAGTTATAATTCTGCAAATTTTCTAGGTAACGTGCAGATTAACTAGGTAATTTGTTAATGATTTCATTTCTCATTTTTATACTGTGTAAATATGCGGGTGAGTGTTAAATACTAACAAACCAATCGTGGCCCAGTAGGAATGTGCTAAGCTAGATTTAGTTAGACTTTGAGCATAGATAATGCCCGTGCAGTTCCCATTTCGCGGCAAAAAGATGTGAATAGAACATCATGAGATTTTAAATCAATAGGAATCACCATCATACCCCACCTCCGATGCCTGGCGTTGAGGTGGGGATCTTATACAAGGTTTTCTCAATAAGAAAGAGTTGGACTTGGGAGCAGAACAAGCGCGTGGGACGTACGAATAAGGAAATCTCTTGATTGTTGTTAAGGGAACAAATCAGTAAATCTGCACATTAGCTGGATAATCTGCGCATTAAAAGCTTTTGAGGTTTAGCGACATTTTTTGGAACATCAATTTGTAAATTACAAATATCAGCTGTTTACACGAACATACATAATTATTGCTTATCTTTATATAAAAATTTCTTCTATACGTGTGTATGTCACTGAACTCTTCCTAAACGGCTAGACCGATTTCAATGACATTTTGTGTATGTGTTCCAGTGGATCCGAGAATGGTTTAGATTCACAATTGGACCCGGCAGGTTACTACGATTGAATTTTAGATTGTTTTTTATTATCAAGGCAGGACAACGTCCGTCCTTCTCGCTAGTTGACTTATAAAGAAATACACAAGTTGTAATATTGTTGATTATATTTTGTTTTTCTACCTAAATTGCTCTCACCCATATATTCCTCCTATCCAATCAAAATCCAAATATAAATAAATAAATAGTTTATTACATGTTTAAAATTATTTTCTAAAGTGAACAACAAAATTTGAGAGCCTTTACGGATAATTTACTTACATCGAGTGTTTACATTATTTATTTTATTAAGGATTTCATAAATTGCAATAATTTTACTGCAACACGATTAATGTATTTAATAAATTATCAAATGGAGTTAATTAGTATTACTATTATAACCTATTCCTTATGTAGCCAGACTAAATATGCACTAAAACCTGGTCAAAATTGTGTACATCTAGGATCATATAGGATTTCCGAGCTGCAAACTAATACGATATTTAATTATTTATAGCTAAAGAGCTAGACTAACAGTGTAGGTTTGATATATATTTCCTAAAATCGTGTCAAACGCTGTAGGAAAGTCATAACAATACAAACCTTGACAATGACAATTATAAACTTATTTTATCATTAACGCTAGCGACCCACCAATTGTCTTATTGACTAACTACATTTATAAAATTGAACTTAATTTATAATACACTTGGTATCTTTTTTCATTCGCTTTCCAATCAATTTTCAAATGACTCCCTTGATCTCGATGGATTAAGAGGAATAACTTCGAGTGATTCAGAAATGCTGCTTAATTTTTCATTCGAATGGTTATCAGCCGGGATAACTGGCGTGTCCTCTATAGAATCGGAAGATTTGAGTTCTTTCCCGTATTTCTCGAATAATTCAAACATAAGTCCATTGGTCCATCCGAAGCCTTCTTGCACAGTGTATTCGCCGCCACCTCCGTACTTCCCAGCGACTAGCGCATCGTACTTTTCGAACATTTGCTTTGTATCTGAGAATCCCTTATAGCAAACACGAACCCAATGGCTAGCAACGTCTTTTGCTAACCTTTTACTTTCTTCGGTATCTAAAGCTTCAAGAGCACCGATTACGATGCTCACTTCTGGAGGCCAAACATTGGGAAGGTCCCACTGTTCTCCGGTATTATTCAGAGATGTCGGAATACCACCAGGATAGTCAAGAACCTCCGTATTATACAAGTAATCAAGGACGCGTGGTGCGTGCTTCTTGAGGAATCTTTGTTCAACGGCACCCATCCACAGAGGTGCAAAGTTGCTTGTATAGAAATATTTCCTATGACTCTCGTTTATTATATCATAATCGTACCAGATGCCGTCATCTTCGTTCCACAGGACGGATTCGATGTTACTCCTCCATTGTTCCGCTACGGATGCCCAGTGGGCTGCCTTTCTTGGATCCTTAAGGAGACTATGGAATTTAGCTACATTGTTTAGCGCATTGAAGAATATAGCATTTAAGTCAACTGGTATTATATTCCTAGTCTCAATGTTAGTTAAATTTCCGCTGTTATCACCGTTAGGACCCAAAAACCAACGAGATGAAAAGTCCCATCCACTCTCAGCCGCACTTTTGATGTCTACATAGAATTCAGTGGGATCCCTACCGTTTCTCAATCTTTGAGCATTGGTGTAGTCTTCGTTATATGATTCAGGACGAGGCCCAGCACTCGGAGCGTAATACCTTAATAGAGTGTAGACTTTGTCATCTTTGTTAAACGCTATGATGTGTGTATCCAACCAATAATTCATCTCTTTTTCCAAAGCAACGATGTTGTCTCTTAAAAACTCAATGTCTCCCGTCTTCTGATAATAGAGTGCCACCATTTTAGCAAGCAAGGGCGGTTGGCTACGTTCCTGGTAATACCATCGGCTTCCGTTCGGAACCTTTCCTAGTTTATTCAACAACTCTATTAAATTTTCAATCATTCCCTTCGCTGTTGTTGTCATACCACTTATGAGTAAGCCTTCAACGATCCAATAGGTGTCCCAATAATAAATTTCCTTAAATCGACCCCCCGGGACCACAAAACCGTGGGTGACGGGGATTAAACTGTGTTGTTCAGGTTTCTCAATGACGGAAGGTTTCATCCTCTTAGCTAAAATAAGCCATATTTGATTGAGATCTTTCGCGAACTGTCGATATTTCTCATCATGAATACTATTCAGTATTGAAGGTTCGCTGGACCAATCCGATGGTGTCCAGTCCTCGAGTTCTCCGCTGTCATCGAAATACTCTTTGACAAATTCTTCGAGTTGCTGTTTCGAGGGTTTACCGTCCGTTTGATTCAACAATTTTTGGAAATCATTCAATGTCGTCTCTTCATCTTTACGCATTTGAAAGTCTACAAAAGTTTTCGAATCGGGATATATTTTAGAGATTTGGACATGGTGTAGCAGTTCGCTGTTGCAGTAGACCGGCTTGCTGCACGTTGGGACGAGGTCATCGGCGATGACAGCGGTTGCTGCCAACACCAAGAAAAACAGCTTCATCTGTAAACAACCAATGAGTTAATTAGTATCTATGGTAATAACAGATATAGTGTTTCATGAATTATTGTTATTCTACAACAATTACCGTTATAAGCTTTCAATAACAATTCACACGTTAATAACTACTATTTTCTAAAGACAATAAGAGACAATAATACACAGAATACTGTGAGTATATAGCAGTGACGTAGCTAGTCTTAAAAGGCCTGTTATTCACAGCTTTTCTTTACTTCTTACAATTGAATTATATCATGCTTTTCACGACATATGATCTAGGAGTAACACAAGATATATGCAACATTAACGTTATTTTCATTACCAATTAACTACGAATCACATATTAAGCATTTAATGTTGTGGGTAATAATTTTACGAATTTTTGCTTACACACGTCGTTCCTATATAGTTGATACAGCTGATATGAAGGTACGGCTCTGGTATTGACAGAAAAGGTTGTTTTTATTCTGTATAGGTTTTTGTTTACTCTAAACTTTACACGATGTTTACACAATTGGCTGAAAATAATAAGGGGCTGAGCCTCGAAACGGAACCAACACATGAGGGCTGTTATTGGAACATATTAGTTATTTACGCGGCGACAGATTTTCACATTGAAGATCGTTGATAGCCATATGAACACCATAAAACGCCTACCCCTATGCCATGGTTTCTTCACGACATTTTTCTACACCGAATAACAAATTCCTACAGGCCATCATTACTTTAAAATGAAAAGCAATATTGTAAATTAAACGTAACAATTTTAAACGAGATCCGTAACGAGTCTATATTCTACAAACCATTCGAAATTTCTTATTTAAACTTTATTGGATGATATGCAAACATTCTGACCATGAATTGACATTTAGGAAGGTTGCTTTAATTATTAGTTTATACCGGAGTGAACAATGAAAATGCAGGGCTGAATTGGTAGTTAGTTAACACGTGACCCCCCTTGTCTATTAAAGATTTCCACCATATGTATATGTATAAATTTACTGTGGAATATCAATCTGATGTCCGCAAGTTGGAGTCCTGGCATGTATCAGCGTATTTTTCGAAATACGCATACATTTACTCATTTAAATTAATAATATTATTGTTAGACGGTGAAAGAAAACATCGTGACGAAATCTGAACCTGGTAAATAATCTTGTAGTACTGTATGTGAGAAAACATAAAACTGTGGATTTCTCAGAGTTTGGAATCGCCAATATGTCGTGTTGGCGTGGCGATTATGCCCATACCTTCCTTCAGAAAGAGGCCTACAACTCTGCAGTGGGTCTCTTACAGGCTGGCGATGAGGGGAGGGAGATTTTAGAAAATTTATCAGGCGAATCATCTCCATTCGGACACAAAATAGGTTGTTTGTTTGTAGGTAGAACCACGCTGAAACTATTACTGGTTTCAGCATGAATGGGCCGGATCGTCCGAGGTAGTTCCACCCTCTCATAGAAAACCGACGTGAAGTAACAGTTTTGCATTTTTGCGTTTTGTTCGGTTAGTGAGAGTGGTGGGGGCTCACCTCGCATCCCTCCCCCCTCCTAGCCCAAATACAGGCTGGCAACGCACTTGCGACTCCTCTATTGTTGCTAGTGTTTATGGACGGTGGTGATCACTTAATATCAGGTGACCCATTTATATTTATATATATAGATAGCAACGCATTTGCGACTCCTCTATTGTTGCTAGTGTCTATGGACGGTGGTGATCACTTAATATCAGGTGACCCATCTGTTCGTATGCCTCCTGTGATATAAAAATAAAATAAATAAATAAATATACTCCAGTATTTTTTTAAGAACAACGTACGTTTACTTGTAAAGTAATTCGGTGTATTTATGCATATTATAGAGCTATTTGCTGTTTTCTTATATCCAATAATCACTTTAAGTTTAAGTAATCTATTGCATATGAAGACAAGTATCACATATATTAGAATTAATAACTATTTCCATCATCATTCAAATAATGATCCGTCTAATGATAAAGATATTTAATAGCCTTTTAGTTTATTAAGTCCCATTTAAACTCAATACGCTTGCAATATGAAATTTTAAGGTACCATACCTACCGTTTAAATGTGAGACAATGACCCACAACGTCAACGCCTTATTACTTATCTGTTTGAATATTGCGGATTGCGTAATATTGGCGATTTTTTTGTACCTTGACCCGTTAGGCGACTAGTTTTATTTATTTTACAAATATAAAACTATAACGCGGTAACACGATAGAAACGTATATAACATAATAAATACAAAACGTTGTAAAAATTAAATATCATGCATTGTTCCCTGTGTCTGTAAGTTGTTTGCTTAAATCTCTACGACACAGGGTTTGTAGCCTAGACGGCTTCCAAGCCGTCAAACAAAAAAATAAGGTCATCGTAAAAATATAGATTTGTCGTATTTAATTTTCTTTTTTATATCATAGGAGGCAAATGAACAAGTGCGTCACCTGTTGTTAAGTGATCACCACCGCTCATGGACATATGCAACACCTGAAGAGTCGCAAATGCGTTGCCACCCTGTGTTTGGGGGAAGGGAGGGGAAATGGGTTACCCGGCGCTCTCACTGACCGAAAGAAACGCAACAATGCAAGTACTTTACTTCACGTCGGTTTTTTTTGTCGGTCGGTTGTGAGAGGTAGTACCCCGGGCGAGCCGACACATTCATGCTGAAACCAGTAATAGCTCCAGTGTGGCTCTACCACCTCTCAAAACCTCTCACCTTTCTTTGGTCCTTCCTCAGTTCTAAACCTTCTTCTATACCAAATTTAACTGCAACCGGTATAAAAATTTAATCGTGAAAAGGTAACAAACAAACAAACTTTCGTATTTATAATATTAGCATGGATTATGAAATGGTTTTTGTAAAATACAGCCATCGCATCTTGCTAACGGCGAATAAACACGACAATAATTATGGCCGACACAGTTTTTAGATAATTCATGGGAAAATGACATTTAATCATTAAGTTATTGTTCGATTCTTCTCACATAAATAATCAACGACTATTGTGTTTGAACTATACTATTTGAATTTATATTACAGATCTTTATATTGGGCTTAACGTAATAGCACAGTCTAAGAACAACGCAGACCACAGATATAGATGGATCCAGCGAGAGTCACTACCCTTGACCGTAGCATAATTATAATGGTGAACTTTTTGGTGGGATCTGTCATGTGGTGGATTTTATATTTAATATTTTACCTTTTGTTATTTGAATCTATATTTTGTAATATTCATAGTATTTTGTGATATACTTCGGTTATTGTGCACAAGTGGATGGGAAATAATATCACGGAGCATGAATTCTGAGATGCCACAAAAACTCCCTGGAAAGTTCTAACAAGAGGGATACCAACTCATTAGAACATTTAAATTATCACAAGAAAATTGTAATATTATTACTTACGACAATGGTAATAATAAATGTAGACAATTGGTTGCCGAAAATTAAATAAAAATAACTATTATTATTGTATAAGCAAGCGGAAATACAAAGTAACCCACGAAAAAGAAGTACTGTTACAAGTTTTCACGTGTACGCTTATCGCGATATAGCCCTAATATTCTTTATACAATTTTTTTAAGGCGCCGTCATTTTAGCGCATTTGAATCCTTAAGACATGGCGGTGGCGTGATAAAACTCTGTTTTCTTTTCTTCTAGCATTTCTTGTGAAATTTTTTGTATGTAAATTTTTCGTATAATTATGACATTTTCATGCATTCTAATAACTTAACTAACAGATAAGTATTCGAAATTGTAGCGTCAATTTTTTTTTCATTTTGTGAGTCTACTTCTTCATCCTAATTTGAAAATTAATCCTCTTTATTGAATACTACCACTATGGGTAATTATTACAAAGTATCCTGTAATGGCGTCAATGTTTTAACAAGATGGTGGTCCCCTTGTTAGAACTCTCCAGGAAATTATTGTAACATTTCAGAATTTTTTCGTATTCATTTCCCATTCATTTTACTTATACACAGTAACTAAGATATATAAGCATTTTGCAACAGTATAAGTTTAAATAACGCAAAATTATAAATAAATGATATAAACAACCACATGACAGACTAAAATCCCGCCAAAAATTACCTTGTGTCTATTACATCAAACAATGTGTTTTGTGTTATCTGTGATATTTTATAAGAATGTCATCTTTGTCCATATTCACATGTTCAGCACTAAAGTGTTTACAGCTATGTATATTTGCATAGATAGAATTTAATCTTTCTATTTATGTGAGTTCTTCAGTTAAATGTTTTCTCTTTTTCTACTATTGTATTAACATTTAAACTTATGTAACTATATTGCGAGACGTTTACTAAAACCGGTTTATAATTTTCCAGCATGTCGATTATTTCTAGTTACTGGTTCAGTACACACATGTACGATATCTAATTAAAAATCGAAAGTGAATTCGTTCATGCCAGTTCGTACATAAAACTAACGGTGACTGTATGTCGTGTGATCAGTGCATAAGTTTATGTAGATTTAAGATAAAAAAAAACAATTATAATAAACCACAGACTATCTATTAAATTGAAATATTAGGTATTTACTTATGAAATTGCCGTTTTGTATGAAAAAATTTAAACGAATTTTATTTATGTATTTTTTATTTGTATTAATCGAAGTAATCACTATATGTTAAAAAGTTGTACCCTATCGAGTTTCTTGCCGGTTCTTCTCGATGACTGGGTTCTTTTCCGAACCGGTGGTAGTTTTGATGTTCATAAGGGTCTTATTAGGTCCTAAGCGAATAAAGTATTTTTGATTTGATTTCATACGATTTCTTAAAACAATAATGTGAAAAATATACTAGGGTTTGTTATAAAAATAATATTGAATTACTTAAAAAATCCCTTAAACGTAATGCAAAACTGTTTTGGTGTTTTATTAAAAATAATCTAAAAAAACTCTAGCTGTTATCTCAACCCCATGTATCTTAATCATCATCATCATCAAATGGCTCCGATATATGGTCTTTATTCACTTATCATTTGTCATCGGTTTATTTAAAACCTAGTTGTAATAATATACCACCAAATAATCTTATCCTTTTCCACAATTCAATATTTTTAAGTTCAGTTACAATAAATAAAGATGAAGTACACAAAGCCCTTAAAACATAAGACTCTTCTAAAGGTGCTAAATCGGATGAAATTCCATCTGTATTCGCAAAAAGATGCTTTGAACCAGTATCTTATCAATGGATACTTACTTATACTTAATGAAGTATTATATTCAATAAGCAACGTTTCTCCATCGATCACGCTTAAACGACTGGAGAAATTATTATACAATTTGTTACAAAGTCAATTGTGTCATAGATATATTTTTACATAATAGGACCTTATCCTACATAGTATACATTTTTGTTATCGCACAGCGAAGCCGGTGGACAGTTGCTAGTAGAAAATAAAGAAGTCTTCTTTCATGGATAATCTAAATCTATACTAATATTATAAAGAGGTAAAGTTTGTGACGTCACGTTGTAGAGGGTAATCTCAGGAACTACTGGTCTGATTTGAAAAATCATCATGTTATATAGCTCATTTATCGAAGAAGGTTATAGGCTATATATCATCACGCTAAGACCAATAGGCGCGGAGCACCAATGCAGAATGTTTCAAAATCGGGATTTATTTCTTCTTCAGAGCTTCCGCTGCGTGCTAGCGTTAGCCCAAAGTAACCATTTCACGCGAACGAAGTCGCTGCAGAGGCTAGTTATAAAATTCAATACCCGAGAGGCAGTACAAAATGCCTTTGAAGAAGTCGTTGCCTCCCGTCCAGCTGATTTCTGTAAGAAGGGCATCAATAAACTGCCACTGCGTTGGCAAAGATGCATTGATTGCATGGGTGATTACTTCGACTAATACAAATAAAAATGAATGAAAAAAAATCGTTAAAATTTTTTCATACAAAACGGCAATTTCATAGGTAAAGACCTAATATTATATCTACAATTCTACCACAAACACTCTCTTACAATAAATTCATTCAACGATATCCTAAACCTGCGATTTAAAAGGACGATGAGACGAAAACAGCAATTATTGCAATTAATGGGAAAATGAATCTGGAATCGGGAAAATGAATCGGGAAAAATGATCTTGCAATGATTGCGCTTCCTATTCAGTGACTTAATCAAGGAAGAACGTCCGGATTGATAGTTACGAAGTAGTGAAACCTTTGAAAAAAATAAAATACCCATTTAAACGATAATGTACATGCGAGATAAATCCTCATTCTCTCATACTGTAAATCCTATAAATGTATATGTTTGTCTCAAATTACATTGTTCAAAATTAGATTTCTAAATCAATGAAATCATCGTAAATATTCCGATGCTTTCCACCATCTACGTAGCGTAATAAATACTAAGTACTCATTGTTCATACTATATATAACAGATATAATGATGCATTCAATTTGTCTGTGTAATGTGCTATAAATACTAGCATTTGTTCACTTCTGCTCCTGCGTTAGACTGCGTATTTTACTTGATTACGCGGAAAAGTAATTTATCTCAAGTTTATACTTTAAGATGCTCTACAGCGTAATCAATTATATATAATTTAATATATGTGTCGTTACAAAATACATTTAAAATCTTATATTTGTTGACAGTTAACAGCTTTCCCGTCTATAAACCTTATGACATTCAAGTTATATTATGTGTATCTAAGTATATGTAAACTTTACTCTGTAAATTATCTATCACGTGTTTGTTATTAATGTGTTGGAATAGCTTGAAAATTAAAATTGATGTACCTATGCCATCTAATGAAGTTTTATAGTACAAAAATATAATATTTATAGTATTTGGCTACAGACCGCTTCGACACGCTTTTGTAATAAAGTATTTTAAACACTGTTTAATAAAACTAGTGTTAAGCTTGTGTTCATTTTTTAAATAGGAATACAAAAACTAAGAAATAAAACAAAAAAAAATCCTTTTTTTTATATCATCGGAGGCAAACGAACAGGTGGTAATGTAAAGTGATCACCACCATCCATAGACATTAGCAACACCAGGAGTGTCGTAAACCTGTGTTTGGGGGAAAGGGGAAGGGCGAGGAGAGGGGAGGGCAGGAATAATGGGAGGTGGATCTCCGGCGCTCTCACTGACCGAACGGGTCGCAATGCAACAATGATCGCACTGTTACTTAACGTCGGTTTTCTGTTAGTGGTACCTTGGGTAAACCGACCCACTCATACTGAAACTAGTAGCAGTTTCAGCGTGACTCTACCACCTACATTCCTTCTTCATTCCTCTATTATACTGCCAATTTTAGGAACTCCACATATACCTACGCTAGACGTGAAACTGGAATTAATTTCAAGGAAATAAACTTGGGAAGTTAAGACATTTGTTCAGCGTCAATATAGCGACTAAACTAACAATAGCTACTAGATAAAACCGACACATCGATAGCTCGCAATGGAAACTACCTATTTATTTAAGTAAACAAAGTTTTCGTGAAAAACACTTCGCGATAACAAGAGACAATGAAGGAATACACTTATCATCTGTCAATGTAGATAACTGTAATACAATATTTGTAATCTCAACTGATATTATAAGTACGAATGTGTTCGCTTGTTATACAGAATGTCAACAACCGTAAGGTTCTCTAGCTGTATTATACGCACTTAGGCGTTGTGGAAGGAGTTACCGGGTACAGTGTTCCCCCAGGCTTATGTCATCGGGCATTTCAAAAAGAGATCGAAGCACGGCGTAGTGTTGCAGTTGGCAACGGCATATGCAACGGTAACCATTTAACATCAGATGCTCCGTCTGCTTGTTTGCTGTCCGTTGGCATAACAAAAATGATTTCTCGTATTTACTAAACAACCGATCATCATAGAATTTAGTACACACGTAGCCAGAGGTATAAAAAACGACATACCCGTAGCGTTGCATTCAGAGAAAATGTCCTAATCCCGAAGGATAATTAAAATCGACTTTAACGCGAACAAAGCTGCGTACCTAAGCTAGTAATAATATATATGTAGCTATCAGCTATTATTAGATAAATTTCGTCGGTAAGTTTGTGGGAAATAATAGCTGAAATTTCTTGATCCAATTCTAAGAAATCTTATACTGATAGTAAACTTCGTTAAGATTGAAAATTTATAAGTTACGTTTTATTGTTTTTAAATTGTACATAACAGTAATTAGCATGTATGAAATCACAAGTGATGCCTAGTTTTTCAAGACCTAGTTTATGTTGATATTGTCGAAAAAAATATGCCTTTTAATTTCTAAAATAGAATAGATAGTGGTAGAGCCACGCTGAAGCTATTACTGGTTTCAGCATGAGTGTGTCGGCTCGCTCGGGATAGTACCACCCTCTCATAGAAAACCGACGTAAAGTAACAGTGCTTGCATTATTGCGTTTCCTCCCTAATCAAACCTTCCTTCCTCCCCCACCCCCTCCTCCCAAACACAGGCTGGCAGACTCTCCTGATGTTGCAAGTGTCTATGGACGGTGGTGATCACTTAACATCAGGTGTTCGCTGCCTGTTCGTTTGCCTCCTATGATATAAAAAAGAAAATATGTGATGCTGCAATTTTCCCCAAGTTACAGTCCTCGCCAAAGTTTTTGACCGCTCTAAATATAGATTGGCAGAACTCACATTTACCGATAAATACATATTATATTATACTAGCTGTTCCCGCGACGTCGTTCTCGTGGAATAGTTACTTTGGGCAAACGCTAACACGCAGCGGAAGCTCTCACAAGGGAGAAATCCCTGCTTGGGAATATTCTTCATTCTCTGCTCCTATATGTCTTAGCGTGGTGTTATATAACCTTTAACCTTCCTCAATAAATGAGTTATTTAACACTGAACTTTTCGGTCGGAAAATCGGATCAGTAGTTGCTGAGATTAGCGGCTTCAACCAAACAAACAAACTATTTAGCTTTATACATATTACTGGGTATAGATATAATAACATCGAGAAAACTTAAGGATAAATAAATGCCAATTTTATATTCTTATAATAATATTTTAAGTTTGTTTTGTGACAAACTCTGGACTGTACTACGTGCAACAAGACGAGAAAACTTAAGGATAAATAAATGCCAATTTTATATTCTTATAATAATATTTTAAGTTTGTTTTGTGACAAACTCTGGACTGTACTACGTGCAACAAGAATATACCATAATGATAGCGGCCAAAAAGATTGACAATGATAGAAACATAGGTAATATCCAACACCATGCAAGTTAGTACTCTTTTTTTTTATATCATCGGAGGCCAACGATCACCACCATAATTAGACACGTGCAACACCATGGGAGTCATAAGTGCGTTGCCAGCTTGTGTTGGGAGGAGGAGGGAGAGAGGAGATGGGCTTCCGGCGCTCT
>MU160095.1:52518-94805 GCA_015888305.1 Antheraea pernyi | reverse complement strand
TAGATATCACTGACATCTTGCCTTTTAAAGGCCCATCTATATAAGTCAAAGCGATTACTATTTATACATAATTCCGCAAAATAATTTACGTAACACAAAAATAATAAAGTATGAACAAATTAATGTTATTTAAGCTATACAACAATTTTATATAATTATCCTTATTTATGTATCTCTAATATGGTTAGTAATCTGTTTCGACATGTAGATCAGCGACATCTTGCCTTTCATGGCCGAACTATGAAGTCAAAGAATATACTATTATTAATAATAAAGTCTTATTAAAATCTATATAATATTAACAATTGTTATGTATGTATGTATCTTTAATATGATGGCGCTAGTGTTAATGTATCTCTCTAATATGGTGGCACTAGTATCAATGTGTATCTCTAAAATGTTGGTGCTAGTGTCGATGTATATTTATAATATGGTGGCGCTAATATCAAGGTTCCGGTCGTGTTGTAGTCTCGTCTCTTGAATGTGATGTAGCGGCACCGGAGGTGGGTGCTAACAATAATCAGGTCAAATATTAAGCAATTATTTTTAAGTTAAATTTTTAAGTTAAGGATATTATATAAGTAAGTATTATATAAATTAAATGTATTATATAAGTAAGTTAAGTATAGAGTATCAAGTATTGAGTATCCTATAAAAATATAGCTAACGAGTAACCAATCACCCAGTATGGCTTTATTATAATTTTTACTGACAAATTATATAAACTTTGAAGATCATGTAACTTTTATACAATTAAACGTGTAATAATAAATGAAGCTTGCAAAAAATCGACATTTATGAATGAGTTCGCTATTCGAAGTGAATTGAAAAATCTAATTTATTAATTTAAAATTTCCTTATCAGAGTTATGAAAAATAATTTAGAAATCATACTGTACCCGTTCGAGAAATACTTCTGTCGTCGGAAAGATAGCAAGTAACTTAATAACATATCTGCGCTATTTTGCAAATGAGAAAATTATACTTGTCATCAAAATTGGTAAAATTAATTCAGAAATCATACTGCACCTGTTTGAGGATACTCTCTAACGTCAAAAAAATAGCAAGTAACTTAATAATATATCTATGTTATTTTGCGAATGTGAAAATTATACTTCTCATCAGAGCTGTGACAAATAATTTATAAATCACACTGCACCTGTTTGAGATTTTTTTTAAATTTCAAATGCATGCAAACGAACAGTTTGGTCACCTGATGTTTAGTGATCACCACCGTCCATAGAAACTAGAAACACCAGGGAAGTCACAAGTGCGTTGCAAGCCTGTGTATGGTGAAGGGGGTAGAGGTAGGGGAAGGGGGAAGGGAAAGGGAAAGGGAAATAGACAAGGGAGGTGGGCCAATGATCTTTAACGTCAAAAAAAATAGCAAATAACTTAAGAACATGTACACGTTATTTTGGAAGTCTGCTGCTTATAATTATACGACTAATTTCTGAACTGATCCCTGCAATAATTAGCAAGGAGGTTTTCAGGACTTGGAAAAGATAATTTGTATGTAGGTAATTTTTACCCTAGATATTAAAAGAGGCAGATGCAGTAGCAGAAGATGTGTAGTAAATTAGTAAACTTAGTAAAGAATCTAATCTAGACCTTTTTAATACTTCCATTAATGCAGCACAATAAGCGATTATCAAATTATTCTTTGACATGGGTGATTTTTCACAGTGCTTTATTATTATTCTTCGTTCAGCACTTAATATCTTCTTGTTACTATATCATTGTCATCTAGTGACTATCTTTAATTAGCTATAAGTTGACTGCTGTATTTTGAATTGTGTAATAGAAGCTATTGACATTCCTTCGAACGAATAAAAAAATAAATAGATTAAACTTAACACCTATTTACAATCATATCAATAACTAGCCGACCCGTGCCCACTTCGTTGGGCGGTAATAGGCATTATCAAGCTACAACTTTTCTCTAGAACTCAATCATATATCTCTAATAGCAGCGTAAAGGCATAAAGGCAGCGTTCGTAAAAAACGTTTTCATTCGACCATTTTTTCTCTGACTCCCCAGATATTACCCCATACAGCCTCACAAACTTTACCTCTTTATAATATTATTATAGATAATATAATTAGTTAATAGCTTCTGCCCGCGACATCGTACGCGTGGAATAGTTATTTTAGGCTAAGACGCAGCGGAAGCTCTCAAAAGGAAAAAATACCCCAATTTTAAAATATTTTTCATTCTTGCTCCACTCCTATTGGTCTTAGCGTGATGATATGTAGTTTATGACACTCATAAGTAACGTGGCTTTATATTCCTAAAAGAATTTTCAAAATCGGTTTAGTAGTTCCTGAGAATACCCCCTACAACATCACAAAGTTTACCTCGTTATAATATTAGTATATAGATTATAGCCCCCGCCCGCGACTTCACCCGCGTAGTAATAGTTACTACTCTGGGCTAAAGCTGACGCACAACAGCGGCTCTCAAAAAAAAAATCTCGATTTTGAAACATTTTTCATCTGTGTTCCGCTCCTATTGGCCTTAGCGTGATGATATATAGCCTATAACCATTCTCGATGAATGAGCTATATAACACTGAAATAATTATTCAAATCGGACCAGTAGTTCCTGAGATTACCCCTTACAACGTTACAAACTCACAAACTTTACCTCTTTATAATATTAGTATAGATATAGCCCCTGCCCGCGACTTCGTCCGCGTAGTAATAGTTACTACTCTGGGCTAACGCTGACTGACACACAGCAGAAGCTCTCAAAAAGAAAAAAACATCTCGATTTTGAAACATTTTTCATCTGTGCTCCGCTCCTATTGGCCTTAGCGTGATGATATATAGCCTATAACCATTCTCGATGAATGAGCTATATAACACTGAAATAATTATTCAAATCGGACCAGTAGTTCCTGAGATTACCCCTTACAACGTTACAAACTCACAAACTTTACCTCTTTATAATATTAGTATAGATATAGCCCCTGCCCGCGACTTCGTCCGCGTAGTAATAGTTACTACTCTGGGCTAACGCTGACTGACACACAGCAGAAGCTCTCAAAAAGAAAAAAACATCTCGATTTTGAAACATTTTTCATCTGTGCTCCGCTCCTATTGGTACGTTGTAAGGGGTAATCTCAGGAACTACTGGTCCAATTTGAATAATTATTTCAGTGTTATATAGCTCATTCATCGAGAATGGTTATAGGCTATATATCATCACGCTAAGGCCAATAGGAGCGGAGCACAGATGAAAAATGTTTCAAAATCCTCTTTATAATATTAGTATAGATATAGCCCCTGCCCGCGACTTCATCCGCGTAGTAATAGTTACTACTCTGGGCTAACGCTGACACACAGCAGAAGCTCTCAAAAAAAATCTCGATTTTGAAACATTTTTCATCTGTGCTCCGCTGCTATTGGCCTTAGCGTGATTATATAACCTATAACCATTCTCGATGAATGGGCTATATAACACTGAAAGAATTATTCAAATCGGACCAGTAGGTCCTGAGATTACCCAACGTCACAAACTCACAACGTCACTTCCACACTTCCACACAACCTCAACAACTTTACTTCTTTATAATATTAGTATAGATACAATACAGTTTGTGTCTAAAAACAACGATAAATATTTTTCAATCTCCCTACAAGATTTATCTTCTCCAGTCTATATATTATATAGCTTTTATTATCTGTATTAATTAATATTTCCATGTAAATTGATTGGACGTAGTGGGCGTTAACAGAAATGTGGCAAATTAATCTAATTTAAGTCGTTCTTAACAAAAACTGACGAAGCAATGAAAATAAATGGACGTTTGTCAGTGATCACTCAACACGGTGTCAATCCCAGACAAAAATTTATTCTAGCTATCTTGTATTTACGGTTAATAATAACTTTATTACAGGAAATAACGACTTTCGTAATTAACATTTTTTAAATAATTCGTATATTGTATGTAGAACTTACACATATAAAGTGTACAATTGTCCTATAACACTGTAATCAGATACAAAAATCACGTCTTAATTTGTTCAAAGAGAAACATTAATTTGTGAGAGACAAATTTATTTCTCGCTGAGGAAAAAAAGAAACAAATTCGCTGTCTGACCACGCCTCGCAATCTCCATTTTATTTAATCTTAGAGTCTTGGATGTATCTTGCATTTTGTGGTTAAAGTGATTTTGTTAAGTCTACATTCCATTTACATGATGTTAAGTTATTTTATAAAACTCCTCGGTTTTTACGAATTATAATATATACAATTTGTTTGTTTTCCATACCGGTTGTATTATTATACCTCTATAAGGCAGTTAATATATTTTAATCTTTCCCTCGAATATGTTGCTGGCGTTATACAATAATATTATAGTGGAGGCTACTTTGCACTTCCACCTGGAATTGATTGACTACTACTACTTCTAACTTCAATAAAAAAAGAATCAATTAATTCCATCCGAAGAGTCAACAGCGATCTGAAGATGCTCCGTGATGTAGCGAAACACGTGTTATCGATTGTCCTGATTACACGTCAATCTGCAACATATTTTAATTAATTAATTGATAATTACTATATTTATATATTGTATTGATTCGTTTTTTGTTGCAGTTAGACGTAGTAGTAACCAATCAATTCCAGGCGGAAGTGCAAAGTAGCATCCACTATAATATTAATGATGGATTTCCGCACAGTAACTCCTTCTTCAATCAAAGTTATACAATGATTCAGCACTCATTAGCTCAACATACACAAATCACCCCACAATGAGCATACAGTAGGTAGGAATATAGTGGAAGGGTTTTCCTTTTCTTCTTAACTAGTCTAGCTTAGGTTAGAAAGATTCACAATGTTACATCTATGGAAACAGCCCAAGTCGATGTTTTGCCACTTTCGCACCATTGAGCATGTTGTTAAACGGTTTAGTAGTCCGGTGAAGCTGTGAAGGCCCGTCAGGTCAATAGCTTTAGGCTGTGAAGGCCCGTCAGTTCAATAGCTTTAGGCAGTATGAACAAAAAAAGATATAATAATGTGATGTATATAAATTGTAATCATCATTCTTAAGTTAATGCTGATATGCTGATGCTGATAATGCTGAATGTTTAAGACAAAAGGTTAGTAAAGATATATAGGAAACTGGATTTACAGTAGCATATTATACTATTTTTAATGTTAATTTAATATTAGGGGTGTAAGGGGTGTCGAATAACATCATAAGACACCGTAGCCAACCTCACCTGCACGTGGTGCAACCTGCTGAATAACGAACGAGGCAATGGCGAAAGCGGGGTGGTAGGGTTTTACAGCCTGACTGGTTCGCAACCACCATGTATACGGCGAAAAAGCCCGTTATAGTGACTCGCTTCGGCGGGTCGCGTTTCGAGATCAGCCTGTGCATATCCAGCTTTTCACAGGCCGGCATGACAGCAGCGACCGGCGATGGATAGTGGGTCACTCGATTATTTTGTTTTTTTTTTTATTGGATTGTTACCATCAGGCATAGTGCAGTCACTTTACCTTGCTACAATAAAAAAAATTAAGCGACCTGTTGTATGAATCTGATAGTTGGGTAACGAAAAAGACTGATGGATGAAGATTATGTAGCAGAGATAGGGATGTTAAGATGGATGTGTGTTGTTGTAATTAGCATATTAGGGGAAGTTTGAAAATAACATCATTGATAGAGAAATTGGGAAGTCCTAAAATTAGAAGAGTGGTAAGTTTGCCTGACACAGGAGTAGAGGAAGGTATGTGTAGATGTTTATAGAATGGTATGTGTATAATAGTTGTGAATACTGAATTAAGAGCTGACGGAGGAGAGATGGAAGTAATGCATGTTATACCGACACTGCTTAGAAGAGATAAGGGTAAGAAGATGAATGTTCCTTTATTCATCCTATGGGAGAACGCCTATCTGGTCCTATATTTATCTGAAAACTACATTTAAACATTTCCAGTCTTCGACTCTTCAGTCGATGCGTGGAATATGGAACATTATCAATTTTAATATGTAATGTTGGGGCTATCGCTATCACCATACATGCATCTATAACAGTCTATAACGTCTATAACAGGCGCTGCCACAATTATCTTTATCATACAGCCTGTGTTGTGGGGGTGGCAAGGGATCGTGCAAGCTAATCAACCTTGTAGAGCCCTAGGCTCGAGATATTACTGAGAACCGCGATGTGTGCGGGGGCTAAAGAGGATTTTGATACATATTTTCTGTTTCAATTTTAATAACAAATTATAAAAAGAATTGTGAAAAAATCTTCAGTATATTTTTAAACATCACTCCCTATCTTTGATGAAAGCCGTATCTTGTTTTCTATATATATCATCTTACCGCCTATATCTTGGAATCAGAATCAGTATACGTCGAACAATCGTATATAACATGAGTCCTTCAATTTTGAGGTCACTAGATGGAGGATAAATGTTTTCTTACCTGAGATTGTTTTGTTCAAACCATGCCCCTTTATTTATTCACTTCCCGCACATAATTTTCATGACAGTTACTATAAAACTTCAACAAATATGATAATGGGCCATTAAAGTGTTAAGTAGAATTTTATTTATTTTTGTAAGGACGACCCTTGTCAGCAAAAAACCTTTTACCACCTATCGTGCGTAGGTTACTATTGGAATAACTGTACAAAAACCTTTTACAAGTTTTCTTTACGATGTGTTCATAAAGAGTAAAACGAAAAGTAAATAAGTCAATAGTGCTGACGTAATCACTATTCAAACTCACCGTCTGCCAAATCATTAAAAAAAAGTATCAAAAATATACCGTCGCTCCCTTTTGGTGCTTACTTGTAGGGCCACTAAAGCTATTTTCTATTATCAGATATTTAACTATCATAGATATAAGACTTAACATAATGGCGTTGATTAATTTGACCACAAACTCATCTAATACTAAATTATGATAGACCTAGGAGTAGTTTATTATATATTTAAAACAAACTAAACTATCAGTAAATAATTTATGCCATCAAAAACAAAACTTGTAAAAAAAAACAAGTCTCGCCACTCACATCTTCTATCGTAAAAGTTGTGAGATCCATGTAATAATACCAAGTCGGTATACTTTATTAGAACCCTACTTAAGGGACCTTCTGTCTTAAGTTATAACCTAACAACACCTTATAGTGACCATATCAGTATTAAAAATCTTTTAAATAAAATAAATTAACTTGGTCATCACGTGAAGACACAATGTACCTCACATGTAATACATATTATATTAAATAAGATTTAGTGCGATTGCCAAGTCAATCTATTTCATTTAACACACAAAAGATTGATTAAATTAAGAAATTTTGACTAGTTATGTCTTAATCTACTGGTTCAAATTAAGATGAAATTTGAAATATACCGTGTTTCTATAATGTCTGCTTGGCTAATACAGGCTCCTAATTTTCCATAATCCACATCAAAGTTATAGGAGGTCGAAAATGGCCTGAATTCAGTCAGGCCGCGCTGGCAACAAAGTCGAATCATGCACATGGTGATTGTATATGCAATCCACAAATAAAAATTCTGAGTCTGGTTGTACTCTATGTTCATTAACTATATGTTTGTAAAGGATATAATTTTTTATCACGGAATATATATTAAAAGAAACATTTATTTAAGATATTTTGCTATGTTCTTAGGTTAAAGACGATAGTATCAAGTGTCCAAAGCAGAGGATTCATCAATGCAACAGTACGAATTCCCGTAAAGTCCGTCTACATCTCCCCGATGGCCATCATCAAATGAACAACAACTGTCATCCGCAAAGAAGAAACGATACTTTCTTGTAGTCAACTTGGAATATATATTTGTAATTTATTTCTTATAACAAGAACTTATGAAAAATAGTACACTCGTGGTACTCCGGTACTTCTATAGAGGTACAACACATGCATAGATTTAAATAGATTTACAGAAATTAGTTTAATCGTAGTGTAGTGTTTTTCATCTGTTAAATTATAAATTTCTTTATTCTCCGAATAGGCTTTTCATCAATGAACTAATCAACGCCATTATGTTAAGTCTTATATCTATGATAGTTAAATATCTGATAATAGAAAATAGCTTTAGTGGCCCTACAAGTAAGCACCAAAAGGGAGCGACGGTATATTTTTGATATTTTTTTTTAATGATTTGGCAGACGGTGAGTTTGAATAGTGATTACGTCAGCACTATTGACTTATTTACTTTTCGTTTTACTTTTTTTTATGAACACATCGTAAAGAAAACTTGTAAAAGGTTTTTGTACAGTTATTCCAATAGTAACCTACGCACGATAGGTGGTAAAAGGTTTTTTGCTGACAAGGGTCGTCCTTACAAAAATAAATAAAATTCTACTTAACACTTTAATGGCCCATTATCATATTTGTTGAAGTTTTATAGTAACTGTCATGAAAATTATGTGCGGGAAGTGAATAAATTTTTCATGACAGTTACTATAAAACTTCAACAAATATGATAATGGGCCATTAAAGTGTTAAGTAGAATTTTATTTATTTTTGTAAGGACGACCCTTGTCAGCAAAAAACCTTTTACCACCTATCGTGCGTAGGTTACTATTGGAATAACTGTACAAAAACCTTTTACAAGTTTTCTTTACGATGTGTTCATAAAGAGTAAAACGAAAAGTAAATAAGTCAATAGTGCTGACGTAATCACTATTCAAACTCACCGTCTGCCAAATCATTAAAAAAAAATATCAAAAATATACCGTCGCTCCCTTTTGGTGCTTACTTGTAGGGCCACTAAAGCTATTTTCTATTATCAGATATTTAACTATCATAGATATAAGACTTAACATAATGGCGTTGATTAGTTCATTGATGAAAAGCCTATTCGGAGAATAAAGAAATTTATAATTTAACAGATGAAAAACACTACACTACGATTAAACTAATTTCTGTAAATCTATTTGTTCTATTATTATATTAAATCTATGCATGTTCTGTACCTCTATAGAAGTACCGGAGTACCACGAGTGTACTATTTTTCAAGTTCTTGTTATAAGAAATAAATTACAAATATAGATTCCAAGTTGACTACAAGAAAGTATCGTTTCTTCTTTGCGGATGACAGTTGTTGTTCATTTGATGATGGCCATCGGGGAGATGTAGACGGACTTTACGGGAATTCGTACTGTTGCATTGATGAATCCTCTGCTTTGGACACTTGATACTATCGTCTTTAACCTAAGAACATAGCAAAATATGTTAAATAAATGTTTCTTTTAATATATATTCCGTGATAAAAAATTATATCCTTTACAAACATATAGTTAATGAACATAGAGTACAACCAGACTCAGAATTTTTATTTGTGGATTGCATATACAATCACCATGTGCATGATTCGACTTTGTTGCCAGCGCGGCCTGACTGAATTCAGGCCATTTTCGACCTCCTATAACTTTGATGTGGATTATGGAAAATTAGGAGCCTGTATTAGCCAAGCAGACATTATAGAAACACGGTATATTTCAAATTTCATCTTAATTTGAACCAGTAGATTAAGACATAACTAGTCAAAATTTCTTAATTTAATCAATCTTTTGTGTGTTAAATGAAATAGATTGACTTGGCAATCGCACTAAATCTTATTTAATATAATATGTATTACATGTGAGGTACATTGTGTCTTCACGTGATGACCAAGTTAATTTATTTTATTTAAAAGATTTTTAATACATCAGTTGGTCACTATAAGGTGTTGTTAGGTTATAACTTAAGACAGAAGGTGCCTTAAGTAGGGTTCTAATAAAGTAACCGACTTGATATTACATGGATCTCACAACTTTTACGATAGAAGATGTGAGTGGCGAGACTTGTTTTTTTTTACAAGTTTTGTTTTTGATGGCATAAATTATTTACTGATAGTTTAGTTTGTCTTAAATATATAATAAACTACTCTTAGGAAAAAGAAGAGAAATACATAATATAAAGAACTAAAGGGAGAAAACCAATTTATTGCGTTATCATTGACTGCTTGACAGTCAAGGCGTCGTGATAAATATAACATACAGTTACGTCAAGTTATTTTAAAAAGTAAACATGGGAAAGAGATATCTAATAAAATATTGTATGCCTCCAGCCAATACGGTTTATATGATAAGTTAGTATATAGGTACATAATACATACCCTAATCGTAAGTTCGTGCCTAGTCCGTCTATGAGAAGACGTTAGCAGTTCCGTGTGAGCTCGGGACTCGTTGCCAACTGGACTTTCACTGGATTTCATCCAGCACCATAACCATTTATATGGTGGGATGTTCCTGTAAAAGGAGTATTATTAAGTATGTGTATTTGTGCTAAAATATGGCTTAAAATGAGCTCGTGCATATAAAATAATCATGGGACTTGAACAGTTATATGGAATTAACTACGCAGACACAGGTGTTGGAACGCTATGGCTACAAAGAAAGGAACTCCATTAATAGAGTATTGAAATATTTTATTTATTCATTTTCAATTATAAAAACATCTGGCCACGTTAAATTTTTTTTTTATGTCTTATTGTTTTTATTTATTATCCAATACAAAAACAACCATATACTATTCGAAGTATTGAATTTTTTATAACAGGCTATAAGATTAACTATCAATCGCTTGAAACTTCGGCCATATTAAATTGCAATATAAATCTTCATAACAATAAAATTAGAAAAGAAGAAAGAAATACTTTATTGTTGGAACAACCATACAATTAAATTAAATGACACACACTAATTACACAGAAAAAAATACACTTAGAAAATGAAAAATAGATGTCCAACAATTGGCGAACCCATTCAAAACTGCAATACAATAAGTAGTACAGCAGCGCTGATTTTCGGTGGGAGCCTAATATGAATGATAAACGGATGTTAATAAAACATTTAAAACGAACAAACAAATAACACAGACACACATAACACGTCACGGATGGTCATACTAAAGAGATATATAACTACCGTTACCACAAATTTAGGATTAAACAAAACAAATATAAATATATAAGAAAAGAGATAAAAAAAATATACACACCAATAAACAGAGCTTACAATAGAACTGCATGAATACATTATGCGTCACTTTAATTACTGAGTTTGAAATTGCAATAGATAATGCTTATATGAGAGTTTAAAGCTAAGTTTACTATTTTTGGATCGACATGGTGATGGGATGTTGTTCCAACAACGAGTGGCGGCATATTTAAATGACCCTCTGAAAGCGGTAGTTCTATGGAGAGGTATCGATAATGGATTAGTCATGGTGCGAGAACATGAAGAGTATGGGTGCTTATCTTGTCTCCACTCTAACTTGTCATACAGATATTTTGGGTTTTTGGTTTTAATCAGCCCAAAAAGTCTTTACAGTCTAGCGCTACCTAGCCATGAGTTATATCGCAATGAATAGCATAAATACTTGCTTAATGAGAAATCTACAACTAAATCATTGAGGTACCGGAATTTCTAAAAAATACATCTGAGGTCGTAAAATGTCCCTTCACTTTTCTTATTCTTAATTACCAAGAATACACGTGCTTTTCGATTGCAGTGTCTTTATGATTGGCCTTATTTATGGCCTTAGTTATTAAACTCCCAGGCACCCCTATCAGTCTTAAATCAATCTTGAAACTGTTAACATAATGAATAAATGAAAAGGGTTATGTGTTGGCGGAAAGTTTGCATAATACGTAAAAGGTTGAAAAGAAAAGAAATGTTTAAAAAACCTTGTTTCCCTTAAGTTTCAATGAAGGTTATCATTATTAAAAATGAAATAGTAAACAAATATTGTATTTGTTTTTTTAAATATTTGAACAGTTCTATGAACATTTATCAATTCGTGACGTAGGTGGTACATATACTTAAATAGATTTGATTATACATTTATTTCGTCTCTGTGCAATTCACCCGTATCAAATATTAGTACATCTGAAAAGGGTTATTATAAATAAGATGAATAAGAGCTAAATGTCTTTTGATATCATAATTTAAAAAGGCCACATTATGTGCAGGATTGTTCATATCGGTTATGTAATGAAGCAACAGATTATATATCATTATATGGCCTGTACCAAAAACATATAAAGTGCAGTTCCGTTTACTGCTTTGCTACTAGAAATACATAGAATTTTACTTTTATCTTTCCAAAACGTTAATTAGCTAAGTTTTATTGCAATTTACACTTACACTTTATAATAAGAACATTCTGCAAATTCTGTAATTCTCGGCAAAATGCTTTTCACGGGGTAATTCCAAATATAAAGACGTACCTTTCCAGCGATTGCAAATGCTTAGAGATATTTAACTGTATTTCTCCTACAACCTTGTGGTTTCACAGAGACATTTCTCAAGATGTCTCCTTGAACGTTAACTGATGGTGCTACTAATGAATCTAGTAAATATACGCGAATTTAAATTATATTACAAAGTGCTGAAATCAAATATTCTACTGGTCTACACACTATACATTCCGCTGTCACATACTTTTTAAATTGATATTTGCGAACGCTGGTGAGACAATGGTATTAGTTTCTATTCTTTTCTTTTCTATTCTTTATTTCTATTCGTAGTTTCTATTCTATTCTTATTAATATGTGTTCAATTCAATCAGCAGATGATAGAATGTTAGTATCTAGTGTTTATTTAGATAGTCATTATAAAATATTTGGCCAAGCATAAGGTGCCATGTTTCAGTAAGAATTTCTAGTCAGTTGTAAAATCTTTGGCCAAGCACACAGCAACATATTTCAGTAACAATTTGGGAGTCAGTTCCAGTGTTTGTCCTAATGTGATATCATCCTTAATAATATAACTAGTTAATCTTAAGTAAAACTTATTATAAGAATGAGAACGAAATTGAGTTATACAATACCAAAATCTACATTTTATGCAAATATTAGGGCTATCAAATATGTAAAACACAATGCGCCCAAAATAGAAGCGGGTTCGATTAATTTTACGAGTTACTAAAAGACTTTGGCAAAGGATTTTACAGTAAAAACGACTAAGACAAAGCTTTTGATTGATCCATTATGTGCTGGTTGGTTACTCTTTAATATTTTCCTAGCTAGCTATCACCCTTAAGTTAAAAATACTACTAAATACTAAATACCAATCAACGTGCAGTTTCATTTAAGAGTCAATCCGAGTTCTAAATTTAGTTTATTATATTCAACCATATCATCAATAAACACTAAAGACAATTGTGGAAAACCTGTAAAGAATGCAAAAAAAAGAACAAAAGCTATGAGACTATTTTCAGTTCCAGAGAAAATGTTTATTTCGATCAACAGTTCCATTGTTGATAAGTTCCGTCTACCTACGTAAATGACACCAAGTTTAGAGTTTACCTTTGTCTAAACTGCTAACCTAAAGGATTTAGGGCACTGAATTACAGTAGGTAGATATTTCAAATCGTTGCTTTCACGTTGAATACCTCTATTTTGCTTCCCAAGTCAAGTGTTTGTATAAGTTTATTACCCTGCATAAATCACTTGTGTAACACCAGGATACCCTTCTTTTGCGAAATTGAGTTTTAAAGATAAATTAGTTTGAGTTTATACAAAGTATACAAAACAGAACAATAATAATTAATACATTGTTGGAATCACGAAAATTTAATTTTCAAGTTTGGCTTATAATATTTGTAAACAATTTCAATTTACGTTTAGTTTCAGAATATATATAGTTCCTGAAAACAAACTTTTAAATAATAAAGTTACATTATATACTTTGTGTATACAATTAAATTTGTATCATTCGAAAAATATAGTTTATTTAAGATAAAAATACTGAATTGTTGACTAATAGATCTAAAATTAAGTCTAAAGATATTAAGTTTATAATTTGTAAAATATGAATTTGGTATGTAGTATGTAAGTAGATTCGAAAGTATAGCATACGTCCCTCACACACGTACATTATCAGTGTTTTTTTTCAACGCGCAATTATTTTACAGTTTTTGTCTAATAAGAATTCTTAAATTGTCTTTAAAAGTTTCATAAAGCGAGTTAAATTCTTTCATTCATACTAATATAATACTAATATAAAAATACTTGTTTACAAGATATTTAATAAATAGTCGTTGTTTGTGAGTGAAAGAAACATTTTTGGTAGACCTGAGCTTGGAAGTTCGGAATTTTATTGCAGCATGGATTTGCCTAATATCTGTAAAATTGTTAAAAAGTAAACAAAATATCTGGAATTGAATTCAAATCAATTTTATTTCATTTAGGCCCTGAGAAGATGCTCATGAATAAAGCAAATTTTTGTTAGAAATACAATTATATATGTAAAAATTTTTATTAAGCTGTGTTGTAAAAGACAACATCGCGATTCGAATTTCTTTAAAACTCTATATTTTATACATGACATTAATGTCAGTTTTAGAAACTTTACAATTGTTGTTCGTACTTTCTTGAAGTTTTCTAACATACCTTCAGCATACCATAAATAATGCGCGAGTCGTTTGAACAAATGAATGTGCCTATTCTATGCCATTTGGAACGCGTTTTCAGGACTGAACCCGAGCAATTATTGAAGATACATGTGACGTTACATTTAAGAGTGAACTAAATCTAAATATTTTAAGATTTCTAGTTTTTATATACTGAGAACGAAAATAATATAAAAAAATTTTTGTCAGCCATAAGGTTTTTAGTTTTATTTATGACCTTAATTTTTTTTACAAAATATTAAGATTTTGAAAAACAACGTAAATTATTAGGAGCGACTAAAATTGGATTTAGGTCATTTTGAAATGTAACACGCATATTTATACACCGTTCAGGATAAGTTTAGGAGTAATAGCAATATAATTCATAGTAATAAAACAAAGTCTACTTTTATCAAATAATAAGACCTATACTTTCGTTAAAATATCAAGAAAAAATTTACTTTAAGAAAGCAACAAAAATATGAAACCAAACGAAACTGTTTTGTAAATTAGTCAACTTACCTGAGACTAAGAAATATCCGGTTAGAGAATATGAAATAGATGACCGGATTCGCTGCCGAGTTCAGTGGAGCAAGACTTTGGATAAGAGAGGCTATGGCCACATTGACTTGCGTATCGGGAACATAGCCATATACTTGAAGGAGGTCGAATATCATGTAGGGCGACCAGCAGAGGACAAATACTGCAAGAAAACATACATTAAAATATTTGTCTTAATTGTAATACGATTGCAAGTTATCCTCCAATGAGCACCAACTATCGATGAAGGAAAGCACACTGATGGAACCATTGCATGCCTTTTTAATGGCTTCTAAGTTTGTTATCACCCTTAAATTGATAATCTGTCTCCAAGCAACTATAACGTGTTTCGGCAGTTGTTTTTCAGGGCTAGTTCTCCTATAAGATTAATATGTAACCATCGTATCCCATATTGTAATTTGCTGCTTATATTTAAATGCTTGATTGATGAATGCTTTACTTTGCGAAAGTTTATCATAAATAATACCATCTTTTTTATTATTCCGGTTTCTAATACTTCAAGTTTCATGGATCCTTTTACTGTTAGTTTCATGTTAAACATATTCAGATGCACGTCGAAGAAATAAAACCAATTTTTTTTTTGTTCGCATGAGATGTGGAGTCAGACGGAGGAGCAAGGTAACATTTAATCAAGTACTTAGAAGATATAAAGCGTACAGATGTTTTAGCGGTTGAGTAAATTTTGTATAGAACTCACGAATCTATTATGATGGACCTCAAACATGATAAATCTTCTACTTGTTTTGAGAAACAAATTCATTAATACAGTATAATAATATTGGAATAGAAATCTCAACGAAACAATACTAGGACAGTAAATAACAGTAGGTAATAAATAAAAGAAAACAACAACACGTTCATTATTCAAATGTCATTGCAGCGGACGAAATCGTAACGTCTTATACATAACTTATATTAGTCAAAACAACGAAATTTTCTGGGATCAAATATACCGGAGGAATATGGTAATTCAAGCAATGAACAAACGGAAACGAGTCTAAGATAAAGAAGATGGGAATTATTAAACGCGAACGCTACAGTAAGGAGCACGTAGGACGGCTAAAAATCCGGATAATTTAGATCCGAAAAATATTATATTGCCTTGAGTCTTTTGAAATCTGCTGAGATTTACTCATACTCAACTCATGCTTGGAAAATTGCAATAGAATACTTAACTTTACTAAATTTGTCTCAACTTTAAAATACATCTTTTAGCAAACGATTTTACTCCTTTGATTTCACCAGTAAGTAAATTGTTATAATAAAATCTATGTTACTTTTAAATAAAAGCATATATAAAGGTTTCTACACTTATAATTAACAATATTATATTTTAGGCCACAGGTTATGCAAAAAACCATTTAAGCGGATCCTACGTCACAAATGGTTTGTATCGTCGTCATATATTAAGTTTTAGGCCACAGGTGATGCAGATAAACCGTTTAAGCGGATCCAACGTCACAAATGGTTTGTATCGTCGAAAGTTCATATTTCGTAACGGAAGTATTTCTATTGATTTACGACGGGAATTTAGAAGGGACACTATTGATAATGGAGAGTAAGTCGAGGTGGGGTATTAGAAAGAAGACAGATGACTAGCATTTGACAGCAGAGGTTCGGTGTGACCGTGAAGCGTGGTGGTTATTATCGCTTTATTAGAATACTAGCTGTTCCCTCGATTTCGCCGCGTGGAATAGTTACTTTGGTCTAACCCAAACACGCAGTGAAAGCTTTCAATGAGAAAAAACACGATTTTGAAATATTCTTCATTGGTGTTCCGCTCCTATTGGTCTTAGCTTGATAATATATAGTCTATAGCCTCCCTCGATAAATTAGTTATCTAAGACTGAAATAATTTTTCAAATCAGATCAGTAGTTCCTGATAATAGCGCGTTCAATAAAACAAATCCTCCAGCTTTATGATATTAGTATAGACGAGTGGAGTGAATCACATTTTGTTTTAATTATCTTGCTTTAACAATTTATTATCTTTAATACGGTGTTCATTATTAATTTATAATTCAAGATTCATTTATGCAACTACTGACTTTTTTTTTCTTGAGCATAATTAATATATTTAAGTGATTGCCATGAATTATCGAATAATTAATTCAATAATACCTAAGGAAATATGAATGACTTGATCAAATATACAATTAAACTTATATTATTTCACATTTTTATAGAGATTTTGGCGAATTTTTAAATCAATTTTCATAATTCTGAATTTCATTCAATTTCATAACTTGTAAAGAGAAATTTTTCATATTATTCTGATTTTCACTACTATTATCACTCGGAGATATACGTTTGTTAATTATAAATATAATGTACCGCACAGGCTGAATACAAGATATCAATGTTACATGTACACAGACCGATAAACTACGCGTCGCTAGTATGACGCCAGCGTAATACGTCACAAGCATGTCGACGTCATCGGTGACGCGAACCCATAAGTTTTCCCTTACTAAATAAATTTGACGAACAAAAACGCTAAAATCTGCTAAAGAGTTTTCACTTCAAAAACGAAACAAAAAAATAATAAATTAAGAATTTCATACTCTGTTTATGAGAAACTGATGAATAATAAATAGTATAGATTTACGGTAACTGTGAAAAAACGTCTCCTAAGAGGTCAAATCTCTTAGAAAGCTATAAGAATATAAGAGTGCGGTACGACAAGAGGCGACAAAAACCTTCGGAGACAATAAAACCGGGTTTACGAGCCTCTACGTCATGTATAACTGGACGAAATCGTCTTTCTTATGGCAATGAGCACTTCCGTCGCAGAAAATCACCATAAATAAAATAAATGTTCAAAATGTTTGCAATCGTTCCCACTGAGGATGATTTTAATTGTAATGCAAACATGAGAAAAAATCAAATTCATAAAAGTTATGAATTTATATATGATTTATTTTGTTTTGTTGTGCTCTCAGCATCGTGTTTGTTTTTATTATTATACTAGCTGACCCGTGCAACTTCGTCTGCACCAAAACGGTTATCACCGCTTTCAATTGTATTTTTAAACCTAAAACCCGATTGCAACCACACCTACCGTTTCCAATTGTAAATCCAAACTATCAAGGGGCTCACTCAAACATGTCCCCAGATGGTATGTGAGAAATCTTTTAAAATAAGCCTAGATCCCGTTCGTAGCGTCATCTACGGGGTTCAATTAAGATAAAAATTAACCTACATATATTGGCGGTGACGTAAAAAAATAACTTAACTAATATGCTATGGAACCCAGTTGGAACCAAATTACTTTCCCTTTTTTGTAGACGTTTACTATACAGTCAGTATAGTTTACATTATAAAATATCAAGTTGATAGAGTTCAATTGTAAATTAAGCGATAAAAATATTTATAAAATAAATAATAATAAGTTAAACACTGAATGATCTGGGATAGTCAAGTTAATACATCAAAAGGTAATCCTTGAGTTGGTTTGCTATTGAAATGAAAATTATATGTATATATCGTATATACTCTCTCTCTTTTTATCTGTCACGCCACCTAACCTACTGTACATAAAATCTGCACATACACAATACGTAAAAATAAAATTAAATAATCATCTCTACCACTTACTTTATCATAACTATATTCTACTTGTATCAAAACTTTTTCACACTCCATTGTGTTTAAGAAAACTATAAATATGAAAAAATATGAGAATCGCGTCGTCGCGTCAAATGTCACTTGCCTGTAACTATTCGTCTAAGAGCTAGCAAAGGTATCGACAGCGAATTCAATAAGCCAGTTTTTTATATATCTTTATGTTCTTCCACATAGCATGCGGGCTACCTGGCTGCCGGTAAACGTTGCGTTTATTTGTGCATATCGCACCTTTACAGACAAAAATATTGATTTTTAAATAATTTTAGCATGTTTTTGTCACTAAATTTGATATGCTATTAAAACATTGTATTATTATTGCCAGACATTTTTGTTATTGACAATAATGTGCGTAATGCTATTTTTCGTAAATAAAAATAATTTCAAACCATGTTGGGATAGCCGTAATTTTATTTAGACATAAATAACACAAAACACAAATTTAATCTTCCAGTCAGTTATTTACTCAATAGTCAACTTTTTGTACGTGGTAGAGCCACACTGAAGCTATTACTGGCTACAGCATGAATGGATCGGCTCGGACGGAGTAGTACCACCCTCTCACAGAAAACCGACGTGAAGTAACAGTACTTGCATTGTGGCGTTTCGTTCGGTCAGTGAGAACGCCGGAAGCCCACCTCCTCAACTCAACTCAACCTCCTGCAATTCTCCTGGTGTGACGGTGGTGATCACTTAACATCAGGTGGCCCACCTGTAAGTGTGCCTCCATAAAGAATATCACCAGGCACATTATTGTCAATAACAAAATTGTCTGGCAGTGAAAAATTCATGTTTTTAATAACGTATAAACGTTAAACTTATAAAAGTTACTGACAAAAAATGTTCCTTAAATTATTTATAAATCAAAATGTTGATCTGTAAAGGTGTAATTCGCATTAAAAAATACAACGTTAACCGGCTACCAGGTATCCTGAATCGTGTTTGGAAGGGCATAATATATCTTCATATTAAAGAACCAACTTTTCTCAAATTCTCGTTCTTCCAACGTTGCTGGCTCTTATACTAAGGTGTCGCAAAAAAGTCTAGTTACATTAACTAATTTCTTTTCTTTCGTTATCCTGGAGAACCCCTTGCGTTTTATGGGTCAAAAATTATCCTAAATGTAACCTTGTAATGTACAGATTTGGCTTTGTTACAGTTTTATTATAGTATAGATAAATAAATAAATCTTGTCACCTTTGTTTAGCAAACATTTTTTTATACAATGAAATAAATGTAACAACATAAGTGACAGTTTAGTCTACATAAATGTTTCATATGTGGTCGATAATTACGTAAAGAAATGTCATGTTGGCGTAGCTTAGTTGTAACGTACGGGACTTTATGTGTTTCGACGGGGCCGACGGTTCGAAACACGGTAGTCATTTTATGTGGTATTTTTTTTTTGAAGTAGCATATGGAAATATAGCTTAATTTTTTAGCTAATCTGTCTGCTATATATAGCACAAAGAAAATTTACCAAAATTCGTCAAGAATATCATGAACTACATTTTTTTTACTTTCGTCCGTTATCCTGGAGAATCCCTTGTGTTTTATGAGATAAAAAGTATCCTAGATGTAACCTTGTGATATTGGTTATAACTGTGCCAAATTTCATCTAAATTGGTTCAGTACTTTCAGAGTGATTCGTGTTTAAAGGTTTAGACAAACAGGCAGATCCTGGAGAATCCATTGCGTTTTATGGGACAAAAAGTATCTTAAATGTAATCTCGTAACATTAGTTATCACTGTGCCAAGTTTTGTCAAAATCGGTTCAGTACTTTTCGAGTGATGCGCGTTCACAGGGGCAGACAGACAGACAGACAAAAATTTTAAAAGGGTTAGTTTTGGCTTCTATATCGATAACAAAGCCTACCCCGATCAAAATTTTCAAAAAATATTTAATGTACAGATTTCACCTTGCTACAGTTTTATTATAATATAGATGGATATAGAAGATGCTATAATTACTATCCTTTTTTATATTATACTAGCGGGCCCGGCAAACGTTGTACCGCCCTGATTATGAAAAAGTCCTTGACAAATTATGTACTAAAACGTTCCTCATCAATCACTCTATTTACCGGTGAAAACCGCATGAAAATCCGTTCCGTAGTTTTTGAGTTTATCGCGAACAGACAGACAGAAGCGGTATGGGACTTTGTATTATACTATGTAATGAAGTGTGAAAGTGTATATGTTTATTTGTTATGCTTTTACACCGTGTTTATGATTATTATTTACCGATCATAATGAAATTTATAATGAATTACTCTTTAATAAAAACAGAAATCGGCTGACTAGAAATATTTTTAATGTATTTTTCCGTCACTTGTAAAACTATTCAAAATGATAATAAAATTGTTTAATTTTGGTGTTACAAAAAGAAAACATAGGTTGTAATATAATTACTACCGAGGAAAAGTAATCTATAGATTACAATTTACGAACTACTTAGAATTACTTCGTATCTTGCGAAATAAAAACATTTACCTCTGTATAGATGAAATATCAAACATGATGATCTAAATATATCGTCTCATTTTAGTATTTTAAGCTGTATCAGAGAAAACAATCATAGTACATCTATATCTATACGTATAATCAGATTGTAAATCTAAAGTGTACTTTTAACAATAAAAAAAAATTGCAAGTGTCTAGGATTTTTTTAGAAATGTCATTTTGTCTGTCTGTTTATATGAATACGCCTCGCGGCTAAGAAGATACTACATTATTTTTAAGAAAACCATAAAGCATATTTTTGAGTAATATATGGGCTCGTAAATTATGCTACACATATATATTTTACTCGGAGCCTCAGTCGATCCGCATCTCTTACGCCGTGAGGTTGCGCGCACGCACTCCCATGGACTCGCGAAATAATTAATAGCGTCACAGTTATATTATAATTTTATATATGTAATTTTATTTTGTGTACAATAAATACTTATATTAATATATGTGTGGCATCATTTACGACCCCAACAAACATTTAGTCTTTGTTTCATTAAAGTCGGTTCTGTGCTTCGATCAACAATAACTAGATAAAGGGTCACGTACAAAATCGATGCTAAAAATCGTCCGCGTATATATATAGTTATGTGTAGTTATTCGTTTACTAAGAAAGGGACAAAAAAAGTTTTAAATCAGTGCAACCTAATTCCAACCATAACACGTAGTAATAAAGTTACAAATGTTCAAAATATTATCTAATACTTACGATAAAACGAGCAAAGCAATAAATTACTCCCCTCAAAATGAAAATACAACATTTTATGTGAATTCAACCTTAACACGTAATGAATAAAGTACGTTTTCCCGTTATTGTGCGTGTTTGTGAGGGGCGAGGCCAAACATTTGTATCATAGGTTTAAAATCGGTAGTTATGTTCAAAATTTGATATTATTTATTAGTTTATAGCTTAAAATATAACTTATTGAACGTGTAATTAGCGAAAGTAAGATACTCCGGCCGTTAAATTGCTTTTTCGGGTTTTATTTTTGCATCTTTTGAATACACTGCGGCGTGTGAAACGTGCTTACATTGGCTGTGTTTCAAACAAACTAAACAAAATAAAAACTTACATTTCAAGTGAGCTGTTATTTACCGAGACGTATTTTTCGCGCCGACATGATATCTAGTTATTGTTGATCGAAGGTTCTGTGTATCTAAAGTTATTGTAATTTTAATGACGACGCGACTGCAGTACGAAAGAAAAATAGATGGTAATTACACTCAATATATTCAGATGATTATTTATTAGTCACCGTTTTGTACAGTATGTTCCAAGCAGACAAAGTCGCGGGCACAGCCAGTATATAATAGTACAAAAAATAGCTCAGTTAGTAGTAGATAACCCAAATTGAAAACTATAAATCCCTTAAGACTCGTAGTATACTATAAAAATTGTGTTATAATATAATTAATTTACGAAAACTATAAATCACATACTTAAAAAAATAGAAAAATGTTTGATTTTCAATAAAAAGTCATTGGTTGGATAATAAGTGTCGATATATAAATTGAAATACCCAGTTTAGTGGATCACTTTCCGAAAAAATATAGGCCATTACTGTTTTCGAGCATAATTTATATTCAGACCGTGGTCGAGTGTTACATTATTGTTAAGGAAATGGATACAAAATGAAGGTTTTTCAATAGTGCCGTGTTAATTTAAGCAAATTCGTTCGTTCGTATATTTGAAATGTGAGATAACGATCTTAATAGGTTTACCACAATAGCCAAAACAACCTCACAGCCTTTACTTCTGATAACATCAAAGCTTTGTTAAGAACTGAGAAAACGACGAATCTTGCCTAATAAGCTACAACCCTTAAGACCACAATCCTAACAGTATTCGAACATGCAACAAGCATACGTTCAAAGCAGATGAACTTAAGGACCATCAGTTATAGTATATTGCCATTTTAGATTATACATATCAGTTATTTAACTTATATGCGACTATGGACAAATTTTGAATTTTGAAAGTATAAAACAGAAGATTATCCAGGTTACATTTTAAGAAGCACAGTGTATGAATACTAAATACTTGATGTATGTGACTAACAATAAAATAAACATGCTGAAAGACTATTTATAGTTGAATTCCTTAGAAATTATATGAATAAAAAATATCACGATCTTATGAATTCATGGAAGGGAATCAAGACGGCTTTGAGTAATACTAATTAATTAATTTCTGCATAACTTAAGGTTTATTTCTATTGTGTAAACATTAATTATGATTGTTTTATTTTAAATACCTTAAATCATAATTCATCTTTTACTTTTATCCCGTAGATCGCTCTCCTAGCCTAATATTCTTTGAGTATAAAACCATAGCTAGATATCCCTTTATTTGTCCACTTAAGATTGAGTATCAAGCATAACCTAGCCTTAGCTAAGCAACGTTAGTTCTGCACGCGTAGATAGAATACTAAAATATTTTTACTATAGAAGAATATTTTAGTTTACACATTCGTTTTTTTTTTTCGAACTGACTACGCTATTTACCTATGAAGGTCTTAACAGCTTCACCGGACTACTAAGACGAGCGCTTAAGGCACTCAGCCGATTTTATTTTGACAACTAGCTCAAGGGTGAGCGGCACACCTCGGCTTTGGCTGTTGCCTGTTCATGCAATTCACGACCTATCTGAGCCAACCTAAGCTTAGCTACATATTCATACTTATATGAGTTATTTAAATATATATGTGTACCAAGCATACATACCTCAACAACTTATACATATTCGCAACATAAAGCCGATGTATATATATAATATATATGTATACTTTGCGAATTTGCATTAAAAGGCCAGTAAAGTAAAGCTCTAAGGGAATATGCCCCTTAAAAATCAATTTCGAACCAAAATTATATGGAAAATAAACTAAATATAGGAAATTGACACCAAGGGTTACCATAACGTTGATGTTTTGACAGCGTCCCCATACTTTATTAAAATATAAACAGGGGTTAAATCTGTTTGGTTTGGGATTGTCCCGTAGCCACCAAAGTGACCTCACATTGTGTGTGACTGTCAGTCAAACCGACACGTTTGCGTTTAATAACAAACACTATTATAATAAAAGGTTACAAACTAAATATGCTAAAGGAACATATAATTTAGGATACACATTTATAATTTGATTGTACCGAAACCGCAGCATTTTATATATTTTTTATAGATTTAAGGGTAACTGATATGATCTAAAGCTAAATCCAACGGACTCTGGTAAAATAAAAATAAGCACATATTCACAACTTCGCTCAAGTTAAAGTTCCACGAGAAGTATTCTTATTTGTATTAAAAATAGACTGTCCTTTGTTTCCATTTTATTGTAATTTTATCATCACTGCTTTGCTTCTGGTATACAGATAGTTTATACCAGTCTTTGATTTCAGTCCTATATTCATCAGAAAAATTAACTTCAAATGGTTCAATACTGTTCAAATGATATGCAGTATACATTTTTTTTAAATGTGCCTATTATTCTAAGAAATGGCACTTAAATCCAATTGCACCAATGGACTTATAGATGCTTGGCGACAAATTTTCAACTTGAAAGTAGTAGCTAGCCAGGCGGTAATTAGAAGAATCTAGAAGCCACCACGGTAAATTCTTTTCATGATTTTTTCCTACAATGACAACTCTGGCTTATTTTAGTATTTGAATGTAGTACGTTGTTAGACTCGCCTTTTTTAACAGAATGTATTTGTTATAATAATTTTCTGCGATAACCCTTAAAAGAAGAATCATTAAATTTTTTTACTTACCAAATACAATAACAAAAGTCATTTTGACCGTTTTAATTTTCGCCTTTGGTATAATCCCTCGGCTGCTTGCGCGGCGCTCTAAATCGTCACTATCTGGAGAAGAAACAATGTTTTTATATTCCGTTTTACTATTTACATTTGGTTAAAAACATTTCGGAATTTATTTTTATTACAAATAGTCCATTGTACAAATAAATTATAATAAAGTTCTCCTTTCATTTTGTTGTTTTAGGCTCGTTACGTATTCAGAATTAATGATTCTTTCATATTAAAATATATAACATTAAAAAAGTCGGAATAATTTACAAAGATTATTATTATTACTCGAGATTCTTTGGGACACCGAAACGCTTTTGAAGGGATACAGTCGTTAATTCAAATGAGTCTGGTATAACAGCTTTTGGGTTTCGTCGTAAAAATATATCGCAATATTTCATAATATCTATACGTATGTCCGGTTTTATAACTGTTGACATACCTACGCTGTTATAATATAATCACTAAAATTGATTGTAAATGATGGTGTGAATATTGAAACCATACTATTGACCGCGTGATTACTAATGACTTAGTATTTGTATCAATGATTGTATACAAGTGACCTCACATTGTGTGTGACTGTCAGTCAAACCGACACGTTTGCGTTTAATAACAAACACTATTATAATAAAAGGTTACAAACTAAATATGCTAAAGGAACATATAATTTAGGATACACATTTATAATTTGATTGTACCGAAACCGCAGCATTTTACATATGTTTTATAGATTTAAGGGTAACTGGTGATATGATCTAAAGCTAAATCCAACGGACTCTGGTAAAATAAAAATAAGCACATATTCACAACTTCGCTCAAGTTAAAGTTCCAAGAGAAGTATTCTTATTTGTATTAAAAATAGACTGTCCTTTGTTTCCATTTTATTGTAATTTTATCATCACTGCTTTGCTTCTGGTATACAGATAGTTTATACCAGTCTTTGATTTCAGTCCTATATTCATCAGAAAAATTAACTTCAAATGGTTCAATACTGTTCAAATGATATGCAGTATAAATTTTAAAAAATGTGCGTATTATCTTTTTATAGGTTATACGTTTGATCGCACTGTCACCTCATGTTATATGACTCAATATGGTAACTCACTAAGAAAAGGTACTTAAATTCAATTGCCTCAATGGACTTATAGGTGCTTGGCGACAAATTTTCAACTCGAAAGTAGGCGGTAATTAAAAGAATCTAGAAGCCACCACGGTAAATTTTCTTCATGATTTTTTCCTACAATGACAACTCTGGCTTATTTTAGTATTTGAATGTAGTACGTTGTTACACTCGCCTTTTTAACAGAATGTATTAGTTATAATAATTGTCTGCGATAACACTTAAAAGAAGTATCATTAAATTTTTTTACTTACCAAATACAATAACAAAAGTCATTTTGACCGTTTTAATTTTCGCCTTTGGTATAATTCCTCGGCTGCTTGCGCGGCGCTCTAAATCGTCACTATCTGGAGAAGAAACAATGTTTTTATATTCCGTTTTACTATTTACATTTGGTTAAAAACATTTCGGAATTTATTTTTATTACAAATAGTCCATTGTACAAATAAATTATAATCAAGTTCTCCTTTCATTTTGTTGTTTTAGACTCGTTACGTATTCAGAATTAATGATTCTTTCATATTAAAATATATAACATTAAAAAAGTCGGAATAATTTACAAAGATTATTATTATTACTCGAGATTCTTTGGGACACCGAAACGCTTTTGAAGGGATACAGTCGTTAATTCAAATGAGTCTGGTATAACAGCTTTTGGGTTTCGTCGTAAAAATATATCGCAATATTTCATAATATCTATACGTATGTCCGGTTTTATAACTGTTGACATACCTACGCTGTTATAATATATTCACTAAAATTGATTGTAAATGATGGTGTGAATATTGAAACCATACTATTGACCGCGTGATTACTAATGACTTAGTATTTGTATCAATGATTGTATGTTCATCATATTGACTCACATTAAACTATTATGTAACTAGATGTCTTAATAGAACGGTGGACAGTTAGGACATGTGATATTATATTTTAGTTGCTAGACTGTTTAGATCTATACTGATATTTCTTCAATTGAAAAGTTTGAAATTAAAGATGGCGGCACAAATATCACATATTTTGATACTTTTCTGTTGTTCTGATATAAATGAATTTGATTGAATAGAAAATCATCAGTGGTTTTTATTCTTACATTGAAAACATCGAATTACGAAGATTCTTTAACAAAAAAAATTGTTTATATACATCCTATTATCTTAATATACACGTTTAGAATATATTTACTTATTATTTCTTAATATTACTACCACAGTCCGTGACTTTAAATGAGACCGTTATTATAAAACGGCTAAGTTGTGAAGCTCGTATATCGCCTAATTTATTGTTACGTTTCCCTGGAGCTAGTACCCAACATTTTATTTGGCAGCATAAATCGGGAGTGGTTTTCGTCTCCATATTTCATAAGCGACCCGGGATATCGTCGTTCAGGTCACGTTCCGTCTAATTTGGCTCGATTCTTAACAATTTTGGTTTCCCCGCGTAACTATATATTTACTCTATGTTCGGTTATATTTTATAGGGTTTAGGAATTCTCTTTTTATATTTATGGAATATTACTATGAATTCAACTTTATTTTTACCCGGCGGGTAATGCTTTCTAAGTGTATGTTTGTGTATACTTATATATTTCTTTGATATATTTCTGTGGTCTAAACGGCTTTATCGACTTAAGCATATGAGGTGTCGTTATTTGTCTTAACTTTGGAAATGATATGAGCTACATAAAGCATGATGGTAGAGCCATGCTGAAGCTATTACTGGTTTCAGCATGAATTGGTCAGCTCGCCCGGGGTAGTACCACCCTCTCCCAGAAAACCGACGTGAAGTAACAGTGCTTGCATTGTTGCGTTTCGTTCGGGCAGTGAGAGCGCCGGAGGTCCACCTCGCCTTCCCTCCCAAACGCAGGCTGGCAACGCTCTTGCGACTCCTATGGTGTTGCTAGTGTCTATGGACGGCGGTGATCATTTAACATCAGGTGACCCGCATGTTCGTTTGCCTCCGATGGTATTAAAAAAATGAGGTTCAGAATAAAAAAAAATGTTAATTATTATACTAAAATTTTTTTCACTAATCAATAAACACAATTGAGGAAAGATTCAGCGTTAGCTTTTCTTTACAAGTAGGTAATTCTTTTTGATTTATTTAATTATTACAATTACAATATTCGAAATGTATGATGAAGTAATCGTTTTTAATAGTTTTAAAAAGAGATAAGACATATCACGGAAATGTAACATGTATGTTCGAGCTTGAAAATACATACAGTGTAACTTGCACCTTTAACGAAGCACTGGTAACTCGTTTATTGGTTAAGTGTAAATATTAGGGGGGACATTACATTGCACTTCCGCCTGGAGTGTGACTGATGTGCAAAGTTTGATTTGATTATGGATTTCCGTAAGGTAAAAATTTCAGTACTCAAATATGATTAAGTGTATTTAAGAACAGATATACAGGTGAACAAAAACATACAATTAATAGCCCCCGGCAGATGCACCCATTTTTATTTGGATGGCAATATAGCAAATTTCACCTACATATTAATTCTTTTGTAACTGGTTCTATTATATTATGGTTCAAATAAACCTGAAAATAATATGTTACGTTACTTAATACTCACATTGCCGTGTAGCGGTTGCTCTTCTACCTAACACCCTCTGGCTTTTATGACGGATGGTGACCACAATGACGCCGTAGCACGCGGATATGGTGAGAGCGGGCGCTACAAATAGCGACACGAAGACGCTCGTCATCCAAATCCGCCACTGCAGCTTACTTATACCGGACCAACATTGAAATATACCTGGTTTTACAAAAAAAGAAGGGTCCTAGAAGCTTTTACAAAATGATACTGATGAAGGAAAATAAAAAGCATAACTATTCAAAGTATTCCATCTTTATTATAGTTTAACTGATACCCGCGACTTCGTTTGCATTATTTATTATATTAACATTATATTTACAAAAAAAAAAACAAGAAACAATTGAAATTGAAATCGCCTCTTTCCTGCGCAGGCGCACCATACCGCTTGCCCCAATATACAAATCGGACAACGCGTGGCGGTTACAAAAGTTATTATTAAAGATTTTTTTTCTGGCTTATTAATATTATCATCATTTTCTTTACTAAAAGCACTTGTCCCTTATAAGTGGTTTCGGAATACTTGAGATTATCTCAAAAGGATGTAACGAATTCCTTATCTTTTTCTGAAACAATTATGCTTGATATACCTCAAAATTTACGTTTTTGGATTGATATATAGCAACTAGCTTCTTCCCACGACCACGTCCATGTGGAATAGATACTTTGGGCTAACGCTAATATGTAGCGGAAGCTCTAAAAAAACCCCGATTTTGAAACATTCTTCATTGTTGCTCCACTTCTATTAGTCTTAGCGTGATGACGTATAGCCTTCCTCGATAAATGAGCTATCTAACTTCTTTTTTTTCTTCTTACCCTTATCCCACCTAAGTAGGGTCGGTATAACATGTTTGTGATGTTGTGGTATATGATTTGGCTTAATTTTTACGATCGGCCGCCTGCCTTACATCAACCCTCCTTGGGAATATTTTGTTGAACCACTATTTATGATTATTATTATATACTTACGAAGTCTGATGGGATCACTTAGCCTTACAATTTTTCTCTAGGCTTTAGCTTTGGTAGGTTATATATAGTGTCAGCTTGAGCGGCACCACCGTTCCGGTTAAAAACGAAGTTCTTCAAGATTATTGTTTGCTTGCTATATTGCCATTTTTATGTAACAGGAAACTAGCCAACTTTAGACTATTCTTGAGGACTGCATTGTCGGCTTTTTCAGGAGAAAAAATGAGCTATCTAACATTGAAAGAATTTTTCCAATCAGACAAGTAGTTCCTGAGATTAGCACGTTCAACCAAACAAACCCTCCAACTTTATAATATTAGTATAGACAGTGAAATCCTATTAATATAGTACCTCATATACGGCGTAATAACATTATATAAAATGTAGTTATATTTCATTGATAATTTCTTTAGTGTCATGAAGATGTAACTCAACCAATAAATCGGAAGTTCGATGATAATTAAAAAAAACATTCCCATAAAGTTTAAGCAAAATTAAATAAGCCGACTTTGCCGAATACATGTGAAATTACCCTTACTCTTTACTCAGTTTTAACCCTGTCAAAGTCTAAGTGGACGTCAAAAACACTATCATCAGCTATGCGATCAATCAAAATTTTCTTTTCCCATTATTTCATGAGTCAGTATTATTAAACTTAATTGGTTCAGAGTGAACGAAGGGTTTTCATTCGGAAGTTGTTTGGGTTTTTGGCACCCGCAATAAGTCGGTCATAAATAAGCATGACTAATAAAACAATGACAATAAAAAATCATATTTATCATGTTTAAAAATTTATATATGAGGCATATAAAATCAAAAACAGCTAAGTGCATAGAGACCAAATTTGCAGGAAACGAAAAAAATGTTTATCTATTCTCAGAGTTGGAGTTTTACTTATATTCAAAGTTTCAATTTTAGGGAGTGGCATAGGCTATTGATTTTGCCTGCCTATGGCCATAAGCTCTAAAAGAGAAGTTCAAGAAATTAAAAAATGCGATAATTCCTTAACTGTATTTTATTCTTACTTTACTTCTTATTTGATGACTTGGTTGTACTTAAATGTATTTGATCACAAAATCAATTTTAAAACGAAAATTAAAAGGCTTTAGCTGTATTTTATTTCTTGTAGGAATTAAATGGTGATTTGCAACCAATAACACTAGATGGCTCCATACTCAGTTCATTTTTAGAACTTGTGGGACTTAGCTGTCTTTGATTCTATATGCCTCATATATATATATATATATATGTTTGTTTGTCCGTTTGTTTGAATCACGTATCACTGCTAAATGGCAATATTGTACAGCGTTCACGATAATCATAAAGCATATCCTCGAGAAACATTTAGTCTTAGTTTCATTAAAATCGGTTCACTCTATCAAGAGTTATTGTAATTCTAATGATGACGCAACTCAAGTACGAGAGAAAAGTTGATAAGGAAATTGACTTAAACATTCACATGATTTTATTAGCCACTGTTTTTTCACATTAGATTACACGCGGACAGATTGATGATTGATTGATTAATACATGAGTTTGTTAGTCCATGTTTTTACATTAGGTGTCACTGGGATTAGTCCGGTGAAGCTGTGAAGACCCTGCCAGGTCAATAGCGGACTCAGTTCGAGAAAAAAAAGTGTCACTGGGACAGAGTCGCGGGCGCACCTAGTTATACGTACGAGCTCAAAGGCTAAGTATAATTAAAATTTAAAATAGTTACAAACGTCAGATGGCAAATTCGAAAAAGGTTTTACAAGTAATGTTTAAAAAAAATATATTTATTAATGTTTATAAAGACAGAACCAATTTATAAATTTCAATCTATTACCTTCTACATTAGCTTCATCGAAGAGAAATAACATTGGAATGCAGAAAATGAAGCTAACAAGCCAGGCTCCCAGGATGAGGGCTCTTGCACGACGCCCTGTGGAAAAAAAATAAATATTTTCCCTAAATAAATAATATTTTTAGTTTTCGAGCCACCTAACAGTATGCAATTATTGCATCTACATGTGGTTCATACAAAAACCATGAACAGAAAGAAGTGCAGTTCTAACCAAGTTGATATAAAATTAGTAACAGATGACTCACGTTGAAAGACCTTGGCATATATTGCATTACAGAGATTGCCTCTTTATGGAAATTAACTATGTTAATACATTTTTTGAACCTTGCAATAGTATAATAACTTAACAGTTCAATGGCATCAACTGTCGAATATTCATTTTCAAATTAAACAAAAAACCATTTGTAGCTGTCTCTATTTTCTTAATAAATATTTTAAACTTTACAACACCTTTAGGATTCTTCTATGATTACCAGAAACCCCATGAGAATGTTTAGTCAACATGCAAATACTTACAGCTTCCTGTAAAATTCATTGGATGTGTGATTGCATCGCAACGGTCCACGCTAAGCGCTACCAATACGTAAGTCGAAGAATATGTAACAACACCCTGAGAAAATAAACAGATATCTTAAATAAATACGATCGCACTAAATGATATTCTTTTTTTTTATGTCATAGGTTGCAAACGAACAGGTGGGTCACCTCATGTTAAGTGATCACCACCGTCCATGGACACTGACAACACCAGAGGAGTCGCAAGTGCGTTGCCACCCTTTGGGGGGAAGGGTTAGGGGAGGGAGTGGGAGAGGAGAGAGGAGAGGGAAGGGGAGGTGGGCCTCCGGCGCTCTTACTGACCGAACGAAACGCAACAATGCAAGCACTGCTACTTCACGTCGGTTTTCTATGAGAAGGTGGTACTCCCCCGAGCGAGCCGACCCATTCATGCTAAAACCAGTAATACTTTCAGCGAACAATGCACTAAGAACTAAACAGAGTGTTCAGAAAAATGACTATTTTCTCAAGACTTATGCTAAGAGATCTATTGTCACCTGTCTCGTTCCCATACGTAGTCAAATAACACGTGTGATAAAGAAACAAGGATAGGCATAATTTCTATAGTTTTTTTTTCTGATCTTCCATTCAAATGTCAACATTAATTGTGATGTTCAATCACATTAACATAAATATGGGTATTTTCCAGTCCTCTGAGAACTCTCTTAAGTATTTTTTGACAGAGAAGGATTTTATGTTATCTATTTTTTTTTATACCACGACGGTAGCAAACAAGCATGCGGGTCGCCTGATGTAAAGCGGTCACCGCAGCCTATGGACGCCTGTAACATCAGAAGCATTACATGCGCATTGCCGACCCTTAAGTAACCTATCTATTTTATTATAAATCTCCTCTATCTAATGCTATGCTGCATTTTACTGCTGTTCAATTTAATATTATAGTTCAACGCAAAATAGCAGGCAGTTGATAGTATTGAATAATTGCGTACCTGTAAATATTTCATACTTTTACACGTGACAGATCCAGCGAGCCATGAGATTGTTATTCTTTGTATAAGATCTGGTAACACGCTTATTAGACCAACCAATAAATCTGCAATAAATTTTGTATTTTGATACTATAAATAACACAACTGAAATAATTGGTTCATTCTAATGAATACGAGGAATTCTTAAATGATTTATAATTTCAATTGAATGTGAGGACGATAAGACGGTAAGAGGTAATTGAATAATAGATGAACGTTCAAAATACATCATGCAGATTATGTTGAAAAAAGAGTTATGTATAATTGTGGGGAATATAAGAGAGATAAGTAACAGAGTAGGAATTCAAGCAACTAATAAACTGGATAATACATTTATTCGATAACTATACATACCAGCAATCGCCAACTGCATTATGAAGAAATTCATTCTGCTCTTTCGAGATTTGGTGAGAAGTAGAGCTAAAACGACAGTTGCGTTTCCAAATACTATAGTAACAAGTAACGCCCACAGGATGGCCAATTGCGCAGACTGGACAAAAAAAGGATATTTTAATTATATTAATAGAAAATAAAAGCACAATTGAATTGTTTAGTGCACCGTCATTCTCCTATATAAATGGGATCGACCAAACATATTCCAATTCTGTTCCCTATATTAGTTGTTAACTTTATATTCACACCTCTTATACTAATATTACGTTTCACACAAGCCATCTATACTTTCTTCGATGTTCCTTTACTCCTTTCATTGTTAACACTTTTCTGGTCGTTACTCCTCATGACATGCTCATACCAAGCCAACCTACCACTCCTGTAAAGGCAAGCGCAACGTACATAGTTCTATAAAAATACTTCTGTTAATTAATATATACTAATGGGCGCCCAGTGGTCAACATTCCATCATAGTTCATTGATTTTATAAAGTTTGACCTTTATTATGCTTCTTTTGTCAAAGGGTATAACTTCTATAATCAAAGGTTTTCATCATGGCTTCACAGTTATTTGCCACTCTTTTTTTTTTATTATATAAACATTTTAAAAAATCTATGCCTAAATGACAATTGAAATTAATTATACATTTGTAACAAAAAAACAGACGGTTATATAATAAAAAATAAAGAAATTGATCGCAACTCGAGACACAATTTTCAATTAATTTTACACGACACCAAGGGTGGATGTTATTTCTAGGTGATATTAAATTAAATGTAGTCATTATGAGAAATAGTGATATGCCCAGGATCATCGTTTGCAAAAATTAATGGATACACAATATAATCAAATGATGAATCCAAAACAAAGATGTTTTTAATACTATTACTTAATCATTTATGTAGTAATGTATGCCATGGATTTAAATATTATTATATATTTAAAATAATTATATTATTGTAAAATTAACCTGTAATTTGAACAGTTAAATTCAAAGAGTATGATGTAAGGTATGATAAATATTATAATAATAGTTATATGTTATAATATCATTGTTGAATATAGAATGAAAAAGGGTAATTGGAACGTAAAATTAAAAAAATACATACAGTCGAGCATAGCAACCTCCTTCGCAACCTTTTTGAAGTCCATTATTGACGGATGTCAAAATGTCTTTTTTATTTACATGTGGATATATGTTGTGTAAAATTGAAGCAGTAGTGTGAGTAATGCATATTTTAATTAATTTAATGTACTTTCTTATGCATTTTATATAAAATAAATAGCTTTCTGCATTTCTCCTACATATAAACTTTAACTATGCCAAATTTCACGTTCATCCGTTCACGCATTTCTCTCAAAAAGGGATACAAAGTTTAGGCTTCACTTATTAATATATATGATGATGATAATTAGATAAGAAAGTAACATAAATATTGTTGGCTCCCTCTAACCTTAAGATTAGTAATTTAGTAACAGCTAAGTTATTCAGTTGTTAAGCATAAATTCATTCAAAAATTTGCTAGAATTATGACTGTTAATTTTGAAAAAATACAATCAGCGGTAATAACATACATTTATACTGCGAATATGTTTAATGAAACACCTTAATGTTTAATTAACAAATAGCTTTTAACGCAATTCAATATGAATAGATATTCATTAATCGTATAGCATAATAAGTTGAACATTCTACGTACAAAACACGAGCATTTTACGTAGGTCGCAAAGCGATTCTCAAACGTGCGCCCTACATATATACATTCCTTTATAATGGAGTCGGTTACTTCGCATCAGAATATTATGTAGAATTTGAAGTATCTGACAACCGTTAATGGATTTCTATCCTAAAATATAAGAAGTATTGGTACACATCACATCACTTTTTTGAATGCGTACTCTGATATTTCAAAACAGGTCTAAGGTTAAAAGATTAAATGTAAAAATGGTTTTTCTGTGCCAATGTAAAAAATAAATATAAGCTCTTTGGAGATTTGTCGCTGTATCAATAATATCATCTATATATATATATATCGGGGGAGCCACTATTGACCTGCGATACCGCGCTATTGACTATATTGGGGGTGTTACTATTGACCTCAAACGCTATTGGTTGAAGCTATCGGCTTTTCGTTATTTACCTCGATGTGAGACGCCATTTGTTGGAGGTATCGGCTATTTATGTATCTTGATGCGTTAAAGGCGACTAACGACGATAGGCTAGATATATACACGCTCAGACAGATGGACTAATCACACCTAAGGATAATTCGTCATAACTTAGTCAGTGTTGTTTTTTCGTTTTATTCGATTGTTCTTGGTGGATTGATCGATCAAATCATAACCATGACGTCACTATGGATGACGTCTTACTTCTACATAGACGCCATTTTATCGCTGCCCCGATATATATTAAAAAAACTGACAACTGACTGACATCTCAATGTACAGCCCAGATTGCTGAGGCTGTGAATATTTGCATGTATAGGGACACATAAATTAATGCCTAGGTAAACAAAGTGCATATCAGTATACAGTGCTTCCGCGCTCGATTATAAAGTTAGTCAGAAATAAACTTTGAAAACTTCAAGACGTCATATGCTTTCATACTCCCAGAGCGGGAACTTCTATTAAACTAGATTTGGAAACTATCAAAATTAAATATTCGTTAAAGCGGTGAACCCTGTACGATTCCGTGGGAGAATCATCTACATTATGCTTATGCACGCTTTTATATTGTAGATGAGAACAAAAGAATGACCTTTGGCAATGCAATCCCTAATATAGGGGAAAACAGGATGTAATTTAATATGAAACTCCGTCGTTTTTCCCTTAGTCAGTCCAGTCAGTCGGTTATTGTAATTTTAGAAGTTTAACTTAGAATAATCATGTCTTGTGCTTAATTATTCCAGTGTGAAGGGTATGAATGAATCTACTCAATAGCACATGATGCGTTGCTGCAAGTTATCGAAAATTACCGTATTTTACCGTAGCTGACCACGTATATGACTAAAGAATTATTCGTATAGAATTATATACAATGTAGTAATCACTTAATATATCCTTCTGTAACCCTAATTGCATACTAATACGATATCTTTAGTGGACATAGTCTTAGTTACCAATAGTGGTATGTTATCAAACATTTTATAAAAATGGGAATTGGGATATATTAACAAATAAGCTTACAAAGCTAAGCTGCAAGCTTATTATTAAGATATATTAATAATTATATATTAATATTATATATTCTCACAAATTCTAAGAAAATTGCTTTTGGTCTCTGTTCACTCGCACATTTTTTATATATGTTAATTCTAGTTAAATACTTAATCTAACACTATTCGTATTAAATTCATATTCGGTTTTAGCGCGTCTATAATTTATGACCTGAAACGCGGTTAAGGCAGACAGAGTAACTTTAGAATCAGAACTATCGTTAAGGGAGCGATCTTCTCACACAATTAACTATGAATACATTATACCATATGTTATATCAACGAGAATAAATGGCTATTAGCTAGAATCTAGGATCATAATAAAAAATAAGTTTATTTGTTAATTAACAAATAACCCTTTGAAACTACTATTCAAGGTTATACTTACTTATCATAATTTCCTTTATGTGGTATTTGAAATTTATATTTTTTTTTAAATGATTACTTAAAAATCAGAGCTTATATTAATATAACTCATATTAACTAATTAAAAAAATATTCCTACCTGGTAAAAATAGAATTTATTAATGGAGGTTACATTCCCGGAGTAGTTGGAGAGGATTATGCTGTCATTGACATCAGCATAAAGGCTGCAATCTAAGCAGTCCTTTTCATCCATGACTCTGATGCTTTACATCTTGTCTTCAGTTATCTGTAAAAGTAAATAATAGTTTACAAAAATTGTAAATATTAAAATTACATACTGAAGTCTTCTCTTGAACTATAAAGAGTAGACTAATTAAATTATCGGCTAAATAATTTGAAAGAAATAATAAAAAATACGTCTATCGGTTACTCCAAGATCACACAACTTAATAGCTTATTTCAATATCAAAATGTAGAGTTCAGATGTTTATTATGTTCATTTTAAAGAAGGGATTTAACTTTATACCAGGTGAATATTTAGACAGTAGCAATATTTATGGAAACACTCCGCACTCGATTCTCTTTCTAAATCAATTTAAAAAATAGGTGCTTAAAATTTAACCTAACAATATAAAAACCTACAAAAATTATACTCAGTCCTCTAAGTGTCTATGTTAAAGCAGTGTCAATGATCGTCCGGTGAAATGAAAGTGAAACCAACCAACTCACAAAGAATAATATTTCAAAGTTTGAACAAATAAAAGGGCTTATTGTTTTATCACCGGTCATTCAACCTAGGCTTGTTTAAGTTATTATTCATACTTTTGAATCCAAATTCTTACAACAAACTTTACCCAACGTTCTCGTTGTTGCCTATTAGTATTTGTTTTGATATTATTATTTTATGTGTTGAATGTAGCCACGAAGTGTCATATGCAAGATACTGTGAGTGTCTAACCTTTCACCTGGTGTATTGTGAAAGTAACTAAGGTGTGGAATGCAAACTTTGCATTTACTTTCTCGGTAATATGGAGTTGTTAAAGAGTTTGTACACATTTACTTGACAAGCGTTACATTTTTCGCGTTATGCTCATTTTCCAATTGATTTAATTAAGGTGCAGGTAATTAAGGAAATCATAGCACAGATAATTGGACTTAGAAAATTGTTCGCTTTTATGTTTATATTGTATTTTATAAGTATTTATTAATTAGTCTTTTATAAACACGGATTATTAATTCAGTTCAACTCGCATTTGGCATTTTGATTGACATAACGATGATTAATATTTCCGGGTATGGGGTTTCGGGTTATGTAATATTTGACATATTTACTGTGATATTGGCAGTGGAATGTTTACATATCACTGCCTATGCCCGCGGTGCCGTACGCATTTATTACGTAATACTTATTTTTTCTTAGTTATTTTATTTTTACTCATATTTTATGTGAACTGAAAATATCTATACCTTATAATAATATTATAAAGAGGTAAAGTTTGTGAGTTTGTGACGTTGTAGGGGTTAATAGCTGAATCTGCTAAGCCGATTTTGAAAATTCTTTTACCAGTAGAAAGTCACGGTATTTGTGACTGTCATAGGCTATATATTAACCCGAAAAATGAAAAGACTTTTTTGTGGTAGTCGTATTTGCAAAGTCGGAGAAAAAACGGTCGAACGAAAACGTTTCTTACGAACACTGCCTTAATGACGTGAGATATATGATTGAGTTTTAGAGAAAAGTTTTAGAACTTGATAATGCCTACAAAAATGTCGGCGACAGCATATGTCTAACTTAAAGGTTTTTTTTTATTATCAGGATAATGTCTGCCGGGCCCGCTAGTTATTGATATTTTATAGCCTAATTTCGGAATAGCGTGTATCTCCTTGTACATAAAATGATATGTCGAGACGTGTAATATAGATCGGTTTAGCTATTTTTATGTTAAATCTACGTATAAAACTAAGTAGACAGATATACTACATGCATATCTTTTTTAATATCAAAAATGGAGATCAGAGGCGTTTATAATCAATGTTTATGACAAAATAAAAAAAACACTGAGTTACAATTACGGATATATTAAAATAGATAAGTGTATAAACTTAGTTAATACATATTATTCTTGATTAATTTTACTATAATCAGAAATACGACGACATTCTCAGCAAAGAGAAAGTTAGTTTGGATTGAATAGATATTTTTTAACCTTTTTTTTGTAATATCATATATACCTACTCGATAGTTGGGCAATAATATACTAAAACATTGTATGCAAAAAAAAATAACATCGTAAAATAGCGATATTATTTTTTACGATACCGTTCTATAGGTAAATAAAACCGCTTTTGTAAATCTCGTCGTATATTCTGAAAGTCAAGTAGACAACACTCAGGGGCTTTGAAGGAACGATCAAGCAATAACTCCTTGGCGGTTGTTAGACATCGCCCAATTCATCTATGAATACAAATAAAATTTAAGATTTTTTCGTGAAGTCAATCTCTGGACCGGTTCAATTAAATTTTAAAAGATAGCTTCTGTCGAATAAAGCATTCCGCGAAGTATAACGTAGGCTATTAGTACACTAGTTTCTGCTCGCGTCTTCATCCGCGTTTGAATAGTTATTTTGAGCTAACGCTAACTACCCACCTCCCCTCCCATTCCACTTTCCCCTTCCCCTTCCCTTCCCCTCCCAAGACAGGCTAGCAACGTACTTGCGACTCCCCTGGTGTTGCAAGTGTCTATGGACGGTGGTGATCACTTACATGAGGTGACACACCTGTTTGTGTGCATCCTATTTTAGTTAGGTAGCTCATTTATCGAGGAAGGCTATAGGATATATATCATCACGATAAGGCCAATAGGAGCGGAGCGCCAATGAAGAATGTTTGAAAATCGTTTTTTTTTTTTCGTTTTTAGAGTTTCCGCTGTTAGTTAACCTAAAGTAAGGACAAAGTCGCGGACAGAAGCTAGTAAATGCTAATTAACTAGTGTATGTAGATAATGGTAATTAAATAAACGTAATTAGACGAAAAGCCTAATTATTGAAAGCTTTCAGCTAATAAAATTGTAGTTGTCACAACAACGCACGGACAACGTACTTAATACACTTAATTAAGTAGTTGGTTAGTTTATTTACACATTAGTCCAACTTATAGAGTAAATAGTTTTAGCTCTCGGCTTCGCTAGCTTTAATGTAAAATATGACTTATGCCTGGGTAGCAATACTTTTTTCTGAATACCCTATACCTTTTTATGTACCAAATGTGTATGCAAGATTTCATGGTTATCCATGGATTGAAAACGTAACAAATTAATACACGAACTCACTCTCACATTTATAATATTAGTTAAAACGGTAAGGATTTGGTAAACAGTTATAATTTGTTTTGTTAAGAAACTTTGCTCAAATTTTTCTATAGTAATTTAATTGGCAACTATTGTAAGTTCCATAAAACTATACATAATTTTATTACACACTAATAAATTACTAGCTTTTATCAATGGCGTCGATCGTGATGATATAGATTTATCCCAATCCTGGGTCAAAGCACAATCTTAACAATTATCAAATAGTGATACGTTTAGGCGGTAAATGCCCCAGTATTCAAATAGGCTGGTAAAGTACCCTATTGTATTGCTACCTCAATGCTTATTGTGATAATTCCACATAGTGACTTCTTTATTAGTTAGATGCGCATATTAAACGCTCGTCTTAGTAGTTCGGTGAAGCTGTAAAGGCCCTATCAGCCAACAGCGTAAGTCAGCAAGAAAAACAAGACTCATATACCGTTAGTCGCCTTTCAGGATGTAGATTGTATGTTCTGATAAAAAAGCTTGAATAATTAAGCGTCCAGAATCTTAAGAATTAATAAGAAGACAAAATGATAGAAATTTTAATGACTTAAGTCTTCCATCGCCAAAGATGAAGGTTTATCGTTGTAATAACCTTCGCACTGTTTTACGAAATTTGACACCAATAACAGTTAACCCTGTAAATTTTAAACGAGGTCTCGTAGATCCCAGACGTCTTAGAGCCGTCTGAAATTAAATTGTTAACACAAATGATTATGTAGTTTTAATGTAGGCTGAGTAATAACGTGTTAAACATTCCCGGGGTATTTCAGACCTCGCACACGATTTCAGCGAAGTTACATACAGTTGTTTAACACTTTGATTTATTACGGGAACTTTGTAAAAATTTTAACATTTCCGTAAGAACAATTGTGTTATAAAGAGGTGACACGTTCGTGAGTTTTTGTGTAAGTCTAGCTGGTACCCGCAACTTCATCTGTGTTGCTTATTGTCTTACCTATAGATTTTATCTACGCAGGAAAACATTAAAAAAGAGCTTGGTAATATATTTTTGTGTCTTATTTGGTAGGTGGTAGAGCCATGCTGAATCTATAACTGGTTTTAGCATGAATGAGTCGGCTCACCCGGGGTAGTACCACCTCTCACAGAAAACCGACGTGAAGTTGTTATTTGTACAAGTTTTGTTGTACTTGCATTATTGCGTTTCATTCGGTCAGTGAGAGCGCCGGATACCTAACTCCTCTCCCCTCTCCGCACTCCTCCTTCTCTCAAATACAGGCTGGCAACGCACTTGCGACTCTTCTGGTGTTTCAAGTGTCTATGGACGGTGGTGATCGCTTAAAATCATATCACCCACCTCCTATGATATAAAAAAGAGCCAAAAAAATCGAAATTTGTTCACTATTTTTCTAGTTTCTTCCCTGTTTCTCAACTGATGTTCTTTTTTTTGTTTAGTAGCTTAGTTTCTTTAAAAAAATATGTAAATAAGTTTTTTACCTTTTTTCTCCATTCGCCATACTTCACGCTTCTTACTCCTGCGATCTTAAATATATCTACAATACAGAGAATATCTTTGTATTTGTATTTTTTATATATAAGAATAACTTTGTATTTTTTATTATTATGTAATTTCAAACACTAATATCTGAAATGGGGTTAAATAGCTCTATCCTATTTTTTTAAATTCATTAATAGGAAACAAGATTATATCTAAGTGCTATGTTAGATTGGGCAGTGTTTTTAACCGACTTCAAAAAAAGGAGGAGGTTATCAATTCGTCTGTTTTTTTTTTTTTTTTATGTTTGTTACCTCATAACTTTGGACTGGGTGAACCGATTTTGATTATTCTTTTTTTATTTGAAAGCTGGTACCTCCAGTGTGGTCCCATTTCAATTTGGTAAAGTTCCGACAACGGCATCCAGTGCAAAACCGTATAAGTTTTAAATTTGCATTAAGTATGTACACGACAAATAGACGAATAACTCAATA
>MU160095.1:41012-51968 GCA_015888305.1 Antheraea pernyi | reverse complement strand
ATAAAGTAAATTTTCAAAAAAAGTATTAACCGACTTCAATATCAGTCAAAAACCCATAAGGCACTAAAAAGCGGAAAATAAATAGTTTATCAAATTAACCAAATGTTTTATTTCATTTGGTTATGTGTGCTACCTAGAGATGTATTGGAAGTCGGTGCCTTATGGGTTTTTGATTGATATTGAAGTCGGTTAATACTTTTTTTTGAAAATTTACTTTGTATAATTCTTACTAACATTATAAATGCGAAATAGGTGTTTTTCCTCTTGAGAGCTTCCGCTGCGTGTTAGCGTTAGTCCACGCGGGCGAAGTCGCGGGCAGAGGCTAGTTTATTATAAAGTTATTAGTTTTAAGAAACTACGATTTTTACAAGTACATCAAGAGAGTAAAGAAATATTGAAACAAAAGTAGTTTTTCGTTCTCGGTTTTTTTCTTCTATACATCCTTATTATCCTTACCACTCCTTACTGATAGTAGAATGCAAGTTTGTTTGTTACGCTTACACATCTTAACTACTCAATCGATCATCATGAAATTACGTATATATGTTGGCACAGAAAATGATATAGTATTCATCCAAAAGCAGTACTGTTCATGAGGGATATGTTAATATATGCTCGAGCAAAGCCGCGAGTATGGTTTGGATGAAAAGTAGTGCCTACAGTGTCATCACTCCACCGTGCTATCGGATCTACGCTTGAGACGCTGCCGAAGGGGGCCGCGACGAGTGCGCGGGCACGAAATTTGCTGCCAGATTAAGGTGGTGTGATCTGTGCTTACATGAGCATGGACGCGAGCACATTCTATCCGAAGAATCGGAGGGAACTTTAACTGCTATATCGACTTTATATTTATCCTATAAAAACTACTTACGAGGTGCCTCGTATCAGAATCGAAAGAACATTGTGAAGTACAACTACATTACGAGGAATTTCATAGCTATAAAGTTACAGCAAAGTAAAAACTCTCAAACTGGTAATGTATATTCCATTTTGGAGCTGTGACTAGTTTTAGAGATTTCGTTTTAACGACCGCACCGTATGTTTTGGTTTGGACGTATCTTGAATATTTTGCAGAAACATTACTCTAACGTCTATATGAACACGATATTCTACAACCTATATTTATCATACTGTATAGACTTTCTTTTATACTTTATACCTTTTATTTTTTGACTACCATCTCGCCTGATGTAGATTTACGATGTGGCCTAAGAGGGTAAACATGCTAAGCCCACAGGGAGATTAACTCTAAAGTGCCAGAACATATACGTTACTTGACGACTGATTTTCAACATACGGATAGCTTCCCAAAAAACCCACCGTCCTATGACTTCACCACGATAATTTCCTTCATTGAAAGCACAGGCTTATTCGAAAGAATATAAAACTACGTCAATGAACGGGGTTCGGGCTAACCATTGAGCCATTATTGCACTGTGTTACAAAGACGAAATGTAAAATACTAGAAATGTTAAAAATTTTGAAGGTGGTAGAGTCACGCTGTAGCTATTACTAGTTTTAGCATGATTGGGTCGGCTCGCCCGGGGTAGTACCACCCTCTCACAGAACACCGACGTGAAGTAACAGTTGTTATCACCCACCTTCGGTGCCGCTGCATCACATTCAACACGACCGGAACATTGATATTAGCGCCACCATATTATAAATATACATTGACACTAGCACCAACATATTAGATACACATTGATACTAGCGCCACCATATTAGAGAGACACATTGACACTAGCGCCACTATATTAAAGATACATAAATAAGAATTATTATTAATATATAGATTCTAAGATTCTAAGATTATATAGATTCTATAATATATAGATAATAAGACGTAAATAAGAATTGATATCATTATATAGAATTGAATCATTAGTTTGCATCGACTCTATACGTGATTAATGTAATACAGTGCTTACATTATTGCGTTTCGTTCGGTCAGTGAGAGCGACGGAGGTCCACCTCCTTTCCCCCTTTCCCTTCCCCTTTCTCTTTTCCCAACCTCTCCCACATACACAGGCTGGCAACGCACTTGCAACTCCCCTGGTGTTGCTAGTGTCTATGGACGGTGGTGATCACTTAACATCAGGTGACCCACTTGTTCGTTTGCCTCCTTTTGACATAAAAAAGTGCGTTTGTTATTTTCTATTGTAATATACAGTTGAGCTACAGAAAAATTGATATTCTGGAAATACTCTCCATGTTTAAATCCAGATATCTATTTTCACAACGATTGGTTGAAAAGTTGATACTTATTGAAGCGCTTCAGTGCCATTTAATATCGAGTTTCAAGTCAATAAACTTTCTTCACGAAGGAAACATTTAGTTACTCCTACTTACGATGATCTGTCAGTCTTGGACTCGGGTCAATCTCGGGTGAATATAACTAATATCCATTTATATTTATACTAACTTCTCATTGGGTTACACTCGTGTTAACTTAGATTTGACAAATCCCACGGACACAGTATTTTTTGTATGCATTGGAGTACCTTTGACATGACAACGTGTATGCAAAACTTCATAATGTTCGATTGAGTAGTAAATAGGGATGAAGACTGTTCGCAAAAAAAAATCAATCGGAATCATGGTAAAATACGATTTCTCCGAATTATGGTCTGTGGAACCGATTCATGAAAAAATCGAGGTCCAAAGGATCGATTATTCAAAATACGATTTCTCAATTTTTAAGAGCATTTTCCCTAAAAATATTATAAATTGTTGTATGGTTTTATTTATATCTAAATAGAAAATATCGAATCGCGATTTTATAGTGTCAGAGGTCGATTCACTGGATCCATTCGATGTTTAATATCGGTGAAAATAATCGATTTTTCTACATATAAAAATATGGCTTGAAAGCGTAATAAAAAATAATTGTGAAAATATTCGTTATAGAACTTTTTAGGTACAAAAAACTATGATTGAATATTAAAACAATGCTCTTTATTCATAAAAGTTATTATGAAATGACCTACATTTTTTCATACAAAATCTAAAAGAAATCAATAAACGCGAGGTTTCATTTGTAAAGAAGAGATTAAAATGGTCTGATTACAAATGATTGATGAGTTCGTAAACAGAAAATCCTTGGGAATCTTTTGATACAGAAATCATTATTGTTTTTAATCAAATTTTGTTAGAATATTGGGAATATAATTATTTACAAATTAATGGATACATAATAAAACTTTAGAAACATTATTGGAAAATTTAATTATTTGAAATTTAAATATACAGTAGAAAAAATAAAATAGCCATAGTATAGATATATAAATACTACAAGAAAGCGATGATTTTAATCGTATCTAGGTTTATCAATTTTGAAGAACTGATAGAAAATTTATAATAATTCGAGGTAAGCAACATTATTCGTTTTTTCATCGTGTAATACCGTACGTATATTTTCACCATCTTATCAATATGAACAAAGTAAAGCAATATAACCTGAATGTCTTTGAGAGAAACAGATTTTTCTTTTAATCTATTCTGCCATGCCTAAAAAACAATAATCAACATAATTTGGTAAATTTTGACGAATAGTATGAAAAGCACCATTGTCTCCTAAACTACACATAATGGTACTTCTCTGACACAGGCTTTCACAGTTCGGCTAGCTTCGAGCGTTCAATCTGTCCTTAGCATTCAATTTCCTTTTTTTATTACATGGGGAAATCCCTTCGGATATCCACCCTAGCTGGGCAGCTGTGGGTGGGATATGTCCGACTTGCACGGACTAAAGCCCTAGGTGCCTCCTTACACCTATTTGGCCGGGGAGCAGGAACGTCTGCTCACCCGGCAGGTCCCGGCTCCTCATAAAGGGCCCCTTCAGCGGCCTGAGTGGGTCAAGATAGTAGACCCCCCCCCCCTCCCCGACGAATTGTAGGAGTCACACGGAACAATGCGCCTCCACCACGTGGGCCTGCTATAGTGCTATAGTTCAATATCCTGTTCTAGCCCACAGGGCGTTCTCACCTAGCTTACTAGCTTACTTTTGTATTGTAATTGCTCCGCTCCTAAGAGGCGCAACATAATCTTATGTAATCTATGGCCTTTTTAAGTAAATAGGCTATGAAATGCAAAAGTAATTTTTCAAACGTGACTGGTTATCTATAATATAAGTATAATAAAAGGCTAACGGGATGAAATCTGTACATTAAATATTTTAAAGAAAAAATACACTGAGAGGGCTTAGAATCAATGACAGAACACATTTCTATAGTTTTTAAAATTTTTGTCTGTCTGTCTGTCTGTCGGTCTGTCTGTCGTTTGTACAGGATTCAAGCAAAAACTACTGAACAGATTTTGGCGAAATTTGGTATGGTAGTAGTTTATACACCGGTATAACATTTAGGCCATGTTTTACATATATATCACATTAGTATGTCTGTTTATGTTACTTTTAAGGAAACACAAAAACAAGATATTTACGCGAGAAATACGGGACGAATTTTTACGAAATTTGGTATGATAGTAGTTTACACACCGATATAATATAGCGCGCGACTTCGATCGCGTATAGTGGTTAATTTAGGCTAATGCTAAAAAACCCCGATTTTGAAACATTCTATATTTTCAAAACACGAATTCAACGTCGAAATGTTCCAATAAAAAATAGAAAAAGAAAATATTTTCTGGTAACGAGATAGAATTTAATAAAATGTATAATATGAAACTAATATGCTTATAAAATTTTTAGCTTGAACTCGACTTTGTCGATGACTACGAGAGGCCAGTGCTCGAGAAATACGAAAAGATCACTCCGACTCCAACAGTACGGGAGAAGAAAGAAAAAGAACAGACCAAGGTTGGTTCTTAAAGTTTTGTTAAATTAATTTTTAAGGTCAAATAAATGTGTCAAAATAAATTCACGAACCGATGTATTGAAATATAACAAATAATGTGACATTCATTATTATCGTCGTCGACCCCTTTGCGAAGGAAGACATGAACAAAATCCTCACGTCAGCACATGACGTACTGGCGATTTAAAACTCCGAGAAATCCACAGTTCTATATTATTTCACACATCACGGTACTACAAGAACATTCCTCAGGTTCAGGTTTCCTCACCACGTTTTTCTTCACCGTCAGCTGATAGTGTTATCAATTTAAATTAGTAAATGTACGCGAATTCTGAACTCGTTGGTACATGCCAGGGTACGAATCTGCGGACATCAGATTGATATTCTACCGGTCAAACCGCTCACCCGAGCAAAGAATATTATTATTGATTTGCCGGATAGTAAGTTGAAGCCGCGTGTCAAGCTGGTTTTGATGTCTAAAGGCTTATGATAGGGTGGATAAATATGTGAACGATTTTGATGTATGTAATTAACACCTACCTCTCTTTGTGCACCCGTCAAGAATCAACATAGCTATAATAATTTTTTTTAAAGAAAGAAAGAAAGATTTTCCATATATATAGGATGTACAGAGGTACAAATAGATGTTGCAGAGCCATGCTGCATCTCGACGAACAAATTCATTCGCAAAGGGTGAGGCCAACTAAATCGTCGATGTCGAGTTTTAATCTATATACATACATATAATAAAACTGTAACTAGGCCAAATCTGTACATTACATTTTTTTTAAATTACAATCAGAGTGGTCTTTGTTATCGATATAGACGATAAAAATAATGTATTTACAATCTTTCTACAAGTATGCCATTACCATGCTATGTTATATATATATCTATACTAATATTTTATAGAAAGGTAAAGTTTTGTGTTCAGGGAATCTCTGGTACTACTTATACGATTTTGAAAATTCTTTCACTGTTAGAAAGGTATATTGTCCCTCAGTGCTATAGATATTTTTTACGCGAATAGCGAACGGGCGTGGAGGAGAGTGGCGCAGGAGCAACCCAAGGGGTACTGGGAAGACAATTATCGACTTTTTTTATTGTAGTACGGCAAAGTGACTGCACTTTGCCTGCTGGCAAGCACTATCCAAAAAAAAACATCGAACGTCAACAGCATCGAAAGATACGCCATCCTTCGCCGGTCGTCACTGTCATGCCGTCCTGAGTAAATAACCCTTTTATATGTAGGTTAGTTTTTATTTTAATTGGATCCGGTAGGTGATGCTGCGAACGGGTTCTAGGCTTATTTTAAAATATTCCTCACATACCAACTGGGTATATGTTTGAGTGAGTCCCTGGATAGTTTGGATTCACAAAAGGAAACGGTAGGTGTCGTTGCAATCGGGTTTTAGGTTTATTAAGATTTTTCGTGTTTAAGTATACAATTGAAACAGGCAGAAACCGATTTGGTGCAGATGAAGTTTCACGGGTCAGCTAGTTTAATATATAAGTATAGTATTCTATATATAGGTATAGAAGATAATTATATTAAAATAGCTGTACCCTCCACTACGTCCGCGTGAAATATCAATTATAAACACAGTGATTAATAAAACCATAGGATTGTATTCTATATTAAAACTCGACATAGGCGATTCAATTGGCCTCGCCCTTTGTGAACGATTTTGTTGTCCGAGATCCGGTATGCCACAACTGCATCTAGTTGTATATCGTATATTTTTGGAAAACATTATAGCTACGTTAATTTTTAACCGATACACAGTGATACACATACACAGTAATAGTACCCCAGACATCAAAATTGTTCAAATATTGAACCACCCAATAATAAGCCTTCTCTTTTGTGTTTTCTTATAAGTATGATATAAATATATATGAATGTGTCATATATGTAAAACATCATATATGTTATACCGGTGTATAAACTATTATCATAGCAAATTTCGTCAAAATTCGTCAAGTAGTTTTTGTGTGAATCCCGTACAAACGACAGACAAACAGACAAGATTTCTTCTTTAAAATATTTAATGAACAACTTTCGTCCCGTTAGCTTTCTATTATATTTATAGATTATTTCCTCTAAATGTTATGACTAGGTATGTATAAAATTTAAAAGCGTTGTAAAACACAGTACAAATTACTTTAAGTCAATAATTAAGAGATTAACGTCAACGGATTCCTTACAAACGTGATGGTTGACAATAATAATAGTAATTTATTCAGAGATAACTGCTTACGACACTTTATAAAACCCTTCGTCCCTAACTGAAACTTTTGCGCTTATACTCGTCTTCATTTCGAGAGAGCTTCAACCTTCTATCATTGTTTTAAGGTCCATTTTCTTTTGTATACTGTTCTGTCCGAAGTGTAATCAATCAATTGAACGGTTTCCATTGCCGTTTTAGGGAGATCTAATTTATCAAATTTTATCCGCGAAAGCACATTTTAATGCATCTGGGGACTGAGCAGGTGTGAATTTACTATAGTGATTTTTATGATATTATATATGAGAATATTTTTATAGAGAGTTCACGAATTAATTTTATGTAATTTACTAATAAACTATTAGTTATTATAATATATATTTTTGGCTAAAATTGTAGTCTAAAACTAGTAAGTAATTAAAACCTAAAGTATTCAAACTACTTAATCACTACCTAAAAAGCATATGTTGAGATTTATTTTTGTTACTTTTGTTATTAATTTAAATTAAATTACTGTTATTAAGTTCTAAGAATTTCATAGCAAAAATATTACCGTTTATCTGAATTTAAAAACCCAATTAGAAGTGAATAAGATAGTTTTTTCTTAATATTGCTACATATTATAAAACAAAGTCCGCTGTCACGTATGTCTGTCTGTTCGCGATAAACTCAAGAACTACTCAACGGATTTTCATGCGACTTTCACCAGTATATAAAGTGATTCATGAGAAAGATATACAATTTTAGTAAAGGTTTTTTTGTTATCAGGGTGCGGATGGGACTACGTCCGCCGGTCCCGCTAATTGATTATAATTAGGATTCCATCTGTCAGTTATTTCATATCCCAATATAAAACCAAACCAATTCTGGGCATCTTTCAAAATGACGATTATGCAATGTAGGTATGAACTGTAGAATACAATGCATTTTATTCTGTTATTAATCAATTCAAAAAGAAGCCGTTATCCCGTGCAGATTTTATGAGTATTGGTTACAGTTTTTCAAAGAGAAACCAGTGGTAATCGTCATATATGAACGCCTTAATATTGATCAATACATAAATAATACATTGAACTTATAATAACGACTTGCTCTGAAATAAGTATGAAGTAGCGAACGACCCGCGAGAAACATGAACGACAAAGTTTTCTATGTTTTTCCTCTTAAGTTGCTGGTTCACGAAAAAGTTGAGAGAGATATTACATGAGTGCACTCACACTGTTGGTTAAGTTACGACGTCTTGTCTTATATTGATTTCAGTTTTTATTACCAATAGTTTTTGAAGATATATATCAGTTTATAGAGTTACAAGTTATCATGTCTCAGTAGTAGCTAGGTCGAACATCCCGTTGATCTTCGTAAGTTTTAATTTACGCAATGACCCTGAGATATCGTTAAAGAAAAATATCTTGATAGAACCACATACACCATGCGAGCAGGCTTTTTATCTAATCCTCGTCTGGCTAGCTACCTGTTTCTAGTTGAAAGTCTGTCAATCGCTACTAGGAGTATTCTGGCAGCTGCAGTTGAGAGCCATTTCCCCTCTCGAAAAAGAATCTAACCATTTTGAGCCACGTCTGATAAAAGTGGGGTCAAGGAACAAAAACTACAAAGTGCAAAAAGGTAGTACTTTTTTATTTTTTGTTACAAAATCAAAAACATTACTCTGATAGTCGACACAAATGATTTTGCTTGATAATTTTTAATACACGCTGTTTAGTTTATATAATTTAAATTATAGGTAAAGTAGCGGGCCCGGCAGACGTTGTCCCGCCATGATTATAAAAAAAACCTTGATAAATTATATACTAAAACGTTCCTCATTAATCACTTTATCCACTGGTCAAAACCGCATGAAAATCCGTTCATTAGTTTTTGAGTTTATCGCGAACAGACAGACAGACAGACGCGATTGGGGACTTTGTTTTATACTATGTAATGATGATATTTAATTAATTTCTTATTATATTAAAAAAATGTGTAACTTAATATGGCCATATTAATTTAACTATCTCGTTTACTTTTATGTTACAGTATGAATACTGACATAATTTAAATTTCTAAACACTCGCGTAGTATATGTGTCGTATTTACGTAAACATATTTGTGTAGTAAGTTAAATTGTATAAATAACATACTAAGTAAGGATATTTACCTTGGTATAGAAGTCAAGAGAAGTAAGCATTTACATTTAAAAAGGCAAACGATACGGAGACTGAGAGAATTCGTTCATAAGATAAATAGGCATATAAAATCAAAATCAAACTAAATACTGAAGAAAATGGAATTTAAATAAGCTATTCCCGAAACTTAGGGCACCTTATTTCGAGAGAGACAAAATCACTAAAGGACGCTGTTAATAGTCAATATACCCGCCAAAATATAGTCTATATGCTATGAATTTCGGTTAATCAAGGTAAATCCTCAATTTCACCTCGTAAAACTAATGTAATGGTAATGGAGAAATAAAATACGTTGTAATATCCCACTGGGATAGAAAATGTAGGAAGGAATAATTTACGATATTCTCTTAATATACCCGTAATCTCATTGTTTGGGATCGGTTAACTTATGTTTAAGTAATGAAGATCCAGCCGAGTCAATTATCTGAATATTAAACTGTAACTGAAACTAATTACCCCGACCGGCATAGCTTTTTGTTGTAGGTAAATGGGTAATTAAACTGGAACGGAGTATGTAACAGTTTTGGGGTGTAAAGGGTGTCGAATAACTTCATAAGACTTGAGACACCCAAGCCAACATCACCTGCACGTGGTGCACCCTGCTGAATAACGAACGAGGCTATGGCGAAAGCGGGGTGGTAGGGTTTTACAGCCTGACTGGGTCGCAACCACCTTGTATATGGCGAATAGTGATAGTGATTCGCTTCTGCTGGTCGCGTTTCGGTATCAGCCTGTGCATATCCAGCTTTTCGCAGGTCGGCATGACAGCGGCGACCGACGATGGATAGCGTGTCATTCGGTGGTCGCCATTGTTTTTGGATTGTACTGTGCTTACCATCAGGCACAGTGCAATCAGTTTGCCGTGCTACAATAAAAAAATATGTAAATCCAATAATAACGAAGCCATTCTTTGGTAGTTAAATACAAGGTTTGAAAAAGAAAAAGTGGAGATCAATTTACTATCTATGGTAGTGCTATAAAGCTCAATATATTGTTGAATTGAATGGGCTAATCTCAGGAACTACCAGCGATTTGTGAAAAATATTCTTTTACATTTAATAGTTTTAAGGAAGTTTATAGGTTATCTAATACAGCGGTACGGTTCATATGAGCAAAGAAATATATATAAAGTGTAGGTTATGGTATAGGTAATAGCGAGTCGATGCCGAGTCGTTCGATCGCCTGACGTGTGTAATGTGTTGAACATTATTGAGAAGAAGCAAACTGTGAATGCCTACGTCAGCGAGGAACCGTGTTCCATAGAGCCGTCGCGTGTTCTCTCTGTACTCCAGTGTTGCTTTATACAAAAAATTATTTAAACTTATTCAATGGTTGCTTAAATGAAACTCGAGTTAAATCGCTTTGGATTCGATTAATAAAAGTATGTGATGTAAGCATCATAAATATGAAATACAATTTGTGACATTTTTGAAGATATGTTTTATGGGAAAAGAAAAAACCTATTATAAAACAGTACACATTACTTAAACAGGTAAATACTACAAGCAGCGATCCATGTAGTTTCTTAACTTATTCAAAATACAAGAACGACAACCTCGTCTCGTGAAAAGAAAATAGAATCGAGACGATTCTTTGTCGTTTTAATTCAGATTTCCGAGACTTTTTCCGGCACCTAATTCAATTTGTGCAAGCTTTTTACTACCGAGCCGACAGAGCTTGAACTCTTAGGGGTTGAGTTCAGATAAATTAATAAGATATATATATATA